>JAGKTI010001501.1:21531-52098 GCA_018397915.1 Birgus latro | reverse complement strand
GATTATATATGAGTGTGTTGTCCCAGATGATTGGCTGAAGAGTGTAATTGTAAATGTGTACAAAGGGAAGGGTGATGCCCTGGAAAGGGGAAATTACAGAGGTATAAAGCTCTTAGATCAGATAATGAAAGTAATGGAGAGAGTTCTAGAAGGTATGATTAGAGAAAGAGTGAATATCAATGAGATGCAGTTTGGGTTTATGCCAGGCAGGGGGACCACTGATGCCATATTCATTGTTCGACAGCTTCAGGAAAAATATATTGGCAAGAAAAGGGAATTGTATTTTGTTTTTGTTGATTTGGAAAAGGCCTTTGACAGAGTCCCTAGAGAGGTGGTGAAGTGGGCAATGAGAAAGCTAGGGTTGGAAGAGTGGCTGGTTAGGGTGGTTATGGCCATGTACGTGGGTGCTCACACTCAGGTAAGGGTGAATGGAGCTTTGAGTGATGAGTTTCCCGTGAATGTTGGTGTGCATCAGGGGTCAGTTTTGAGTCCCTTGTTGTTTATCATGGTGCTTGAAGCCCTCTCACGTGACTTCAGAGAGGGACTCCCATGGGAGATGTTGTATGCTGATGATTTGGTGTTGATTGCTGAGAATGAAGGGGAGGCTGAGGAAAGATTTGAGAAGTGGAGAGATGGTATGGGGCACAAGGGCTTAAGGGTAAATGCAGATAAAACAAAAGTGATGATATCTAGGGTTGGTGGCGGTACAATCAGAGGAGAGGGAGAGTGGCCATGTGCAGTTTGCCACATGGGTGTGGGAAGTAATTCCATCTTGTGCAGTGTTTGTGATAAGTGGGTGCACAAGAGATGTAGTGGTATTAGAGGTAGACTGCGAGATAATGCTGATTTCATGTGTGCGGTGTGTCGGGGAGAGCAGGCAGAGATTGTTAGGCATGAGAGGGTTGAACTTGCAGGTGAGTCTCTTGAGTGTGTGGAGGAGTTTTGTTATTTGGGAGACATGTTATGTGCCGGAGGTGGGGCTGGAGTTAGCTCGGTTGCTAAAGTGAGAAGTGGTTGGAAGAAGTTCAGGGAGCTGTTGCCTCTCCTGACATTGAGAGGACTCTCCTTACGTGCTAAGGGGTCTTTGTATGCAGCATGTGTTAGGAGTGTGATGCTGTATGGTAGTGAGACCTGGGCAGTAAAGGAAGAAGATATTCGCAGGTTTAAACGTACAGAAATGACAATGATTAGGTGGATGTGCAGTGCGTCCCTGCGTGCAAGGCCTGGGGGGGCTGGGTTTACGATAGAAGAGTTGAGAGGTAGGATGGGACTGGAGTGTATTGGTGCTGTGATGAGGAGAGGTAGGCTGAGGTGGTTTGGACATGTGGAGAGGATGGGGGATGATAATTGGGTACAGAGGGTGAGAAGTGTTAATATTGGGGGAGGGGTTGGGAGGGGTAGACCGAGAAAGACATGGGACGAGGTCATTAAATGTGACTTAAGGGTTAAGGGACTGAATAGGGAGGCTGCCAGAGATCGAGCAGCGTGGAGAGCCGCCATTAGGTGACCAAGGCTGACACATGCAAGCATGTTGGAGCCTTCAAAAACGAAACGAAACGAAACCGAGACCCACTGACGTGTATTGTACAGCAGTCAATTACAAGGCCTGACATTTGCACATTTTTCAATATTCGCGGGTGATCTTTGGTAGGCAAATGTGGGAGACCTTCCTCTACCTGCTGTCAAGCAGGGATACTGCCTGGTCCCACCTGACCCCCCTCCCCCCCACACTCGGCAATTCATGTGTTAGCAGTAACCTGGCCAGTAAAGACATGTTGCGCCACGGTCTCTCCAATGACAAAATTCATGGTGAAAGTGATTCCTGAGGTGGAGGACAAAGAAATAAAGAAGCAAGAGGAAAAAACAAACAGAAGTGATGAGGTGGTAATGTTGTAAAAGAAGGTGCCATTTGTTGGTGTTTTTTGCCTACATTATTGTGTGAAAACCAATCTAGTCTTGTACTACACACAAATTTGTACCAAATATATGAATACGTAATTTAAAGTGGCATGAATTAGTTAACCCTCCCATAGTTCGTTTTCTTTGAAGCTAGGTACCCTGCGAGAGAACAAAAAGATAAGGCTGACTGTCACCTGTAGCAACATTTATATTATAAGCTCAGGAGGGCAATTTCTCTAAGAATTTTCGATGTTTCTCATCAAAAGCGGATGTTTAAGCCAAAAAAAAGACAGGTTGAAAATCGGTCAGGTTCTGAGGGTGGGTTGGGTAAAAAAGCAGTCGGGACTGAGCAGGTTAAAAATAGGTGAAGGTAACAACAATTCTTTCACCATCAGGAAGTTCTGAGAGCAATTTAACACAAGCTCTTAGAACTTGCTCTCGGTTGAATAAAATTGTCTGGTGTTAGCTGGAACAGAATAATGTATTAAAGTTATCCTGATCACAAGAAGGTTAACGATGACAGTAATAACCTTCTTAGAACTTACACACTCCTGATTTAAATAGCCTGGTGTCAGCCAGAATAAATAAAAGATTTGTCCTGACTGTAAGTGTTAATGAAACAGGTTAATGCAAGTTCACTTACAAACACACACACACACACACACAGGTCGCCGACGTGGACAGACGTCCTCCTGGACTGCAGGGAAAAATCGTGGCATCAGCGGCGAAAGGAAACCAGCCTATTGTGATTATAGAAATGAGTGCGTGAGTGGTGGTTCCGTCGGACATTAGTTTAAAAAAAAAGCGGGCCCTGGGATAAAGAGAGCAAGATACAGTGTAGAAAAGTTTCCATATGGTTGCATCATGGCGGAAAGCGACGGCGGTTTGTTTACGTCTGGCGAAAGTGAATTTGTGGGTTTCTCCGACGAAGATGCGAGAAATGGAAGTTCAAAATTGTATCAAATAAGAGTAGCAGGAGTAGAAAAAACGGCGGAGAAGAATGTCCAGGAATTGATGAAGGTATGGGTAGTAATTAGGGAGCTGCAAGAGAGGACCTTACAACAGGAGAGAGAGATCAAAGGTTTAAAGAACGATCTGGAAAAAGTTTACACACGCAGTGCAGAACAGGAAAGAGAAGTCACGGAATTAAAAACGAGCAACGAATCTGCCACAAATGAAATAGAACACCTCAAGAGGGAAAACAGGAGGTTGGAAGAAGAAAGAGACAGAATGAAAAGTAAATTAGAGGAGTATGATTCAAAATCAAGGATGCAAGATGAACATATTAAGGAAATCAAGGAGCAACAAAAGGGGTGGAAGAAAATTCAGGAGGAAGGGAATGTAAATTTGAAAGAGATTATTGAACAACAAAGCAAGGAAAAGGTGGAGAAGGAAGTGGTTAGGGTATTGAAAAGTAGAGAAGCTCTAGTCAGGGATGTAGCAGATAAGAAAAAATGTGTAATTATTTTAGGGGTAAAAGAAAAGCGTATCACGATAAGATCTGAAAGAGAAAGAGAAGAATTGAATAAAGTTAAAGAAATATTATCAGTAGTCATGGAGGGTAACAATGAAGCCCTAGAAGAGATTGAAGAAGTGTTTAGGTTAGGTAAGTATGAGGAAGGAGGGGCAAGGCCATTGAAGGTGAAGTTCAAGTCCCAGGCAATAGTAAATGAAATCATGAATAGGACATGGAAATTAGCAGACAAAGAGGCGTTCAAAAATGTCTGGTTAAGGAGAGATGCAAATGAGGAAGAAAGAGCTAAAATAAAGGAGTTAGTAAAGGAAGCTAAGGCAAAAAACGAACAAAGAACGGAGAAGGAGAAGACAGTGTTTTATTGGAGAGTTATGGACCAGAAATTGAGGAAGTGGTACCGACGGAGAGGAGGAGAAAAGACGGTATAAGTAATAACGAAAAAAGTTTAAAAGTGGCGTACACTAATGTTGATGGATTAATATCGGCAATGTTAGAAATCAACGATTTCTTGAGGGTACAAGAACCTGATGTTATGTGCTTTGTAGAGACCAAGTTAAGGGAGAATATTGATATCCATATGGGAAATGGCAAATACAAATTGTGGAGAAGGACCAGAAAGATTAAATGGGGAGAAGTGCGTTTAAAGCAGTGAAGAATAACTTAAATATAGATTCTGTGGAAATGGGAGAGGGTAGGGCTGAAGTGATAAACATGAAATTAGAAACTGGAGAGAACTGTAAGAGAGATATAGCAGTAGTATATGTTCCACCTAAGACAAGAGCATGGACTGATGATGAATACCAGGAGATGTTGTCAGACATGGTTAGTTACCTACAGAAAGTGATTGAGAAAAGCAGCAATATAATTCTAATGGGTGATTTTAATTGTAAAGAGGTGAACTGGGAGGAATGGGACTCAGGAGGTGGCGAAGATTCGTGGGGCACTATATTGTTAAACATTGTGATGAATAATGTAATGACGCAGTGGGTCAAAGAAGAGACAAGATTCCGAGGTGATGACACCCCAGCAAGATTAGATTTACTGCTAACCAAAGAACCTGACGTAATTGAATCCTTGAAATATATGTGTCCTATGGGAAAAAGTGATCACGTGGTCATTGAGTTCCAGATGATAATAGGGAACGTGGTGCCAAGAGATGAGCTCCATAGGCAGGGAAGATACAACTTTGGGAAAGCAAACTTTACAGAATTGAGTAAATTTTTTGAAAATGCAGATTGGAGAAAATTCAGAGAAACAAGAGAGATTCAGAGGAAGTGGGATATCTTTCTAGACCTCTATAATTCAGGAGTGGATAAATATGTTCCAAGAGTAAGTGGGAAAGAACACAGGAAAAAGGAGTGGTTTAATAGAAGGTGTATTATAGCAAAAAAAGAGAGGAACATGGCATGGAGCAAATGGAGAAAGAGAGGTAATAACAGAACAAAGGAAGAATATAAAAGAACAAGAAATGAATATACAAGAATTCGTAGAGAGGAAGAAAGGAACTTTGAAAAAGGTATAATCGACAAATGTAAGGATGAACCCAAACTGTTTTATAGATTTGTTAATGGCAAATTGAAGCAAAAGGAAGGAATCACCAAACTGAAAGTAGAAGGAGAGGTCTATAATGATGCGGCAATGCAAGCTGAAATAATGAACAAACGTTTCCAATCAGTTTTTACTAATGAAGGGGAGTTTGTGGAGGGGGAAGGAGTGACTAGGAGTGTAGTGATAAAAGATATAAAAGTGGAAGTACAGGAAGTGTACAAATTACTGGAAACTCAAGATGTAAGGAAAGCCCCAGGACCAGATGGAATTTCAAATTGGGTACTGAAGGAATGCAGAGACCAACTGGCAGATAAGATTCACAGTTTAATTGTGTGTTCGCTGGAAGAAGGGAAAGTGCCTCGGGAATGGAAGAGAGCAAATGTGGTACCAATTTATAAGAGAGGAAACAAGGAAGAACCCCTGAACTATAGACCAGTGTCCCTAACCAGCATGGTTGCAAAATTGTGTGAGAAGGTTCTGAAAGATAGGTGGATAAAATATCTGGAAGAGATGAATATTTTGACTGAAAGTCAGTTTGGATTCAGAAGTGGAAGGTCATGTGTTTCCAACTTGTTGAGCTTTTACTCAAGAGCGATTGATGTGCTGCAGGAGAGAGACGGTTGGGTGGATTGTGTATATTTAGATTTGGAGAAGGCCTTTGACAAGGTACCCCATAAGAGACTAATGTGGAAACTAGAGCATATAGGAGGACTGAAGGGTAACCTCCTGGAATGGATGAAAGACTTTTTGAGAGACAGACAAATGAGGACAGTAATAAAGGACAGGATGTCTGGATGGAGAGAAGTAACAAGTGGTGTCCCACAGGGCTCGGTGTTGGCACCAGTAATGTTCCTGATTTACATAAATGATATGGTAGATGGAGTAAACAGTTATGCAAGTCTGTTTGCTGATGATGCCAAGATCTTGAGGAAGGTAGAGGTTGAGGAGGACTGTAAAATGCTGCAGGAGGATCTGGATAGGATACATGACTGGAGCCGGATGTGGGAAATGAAATTCAACGCAAAAAAATGTAAAATATTGGAAATGGGTAAAAGCACCAAGAGACCATCACTGAACTATATGATGGGTAATGAACCAATCACAAAAGCGAGAGAAGAGAAAGATTTAGGAGTGCTGTTCCAGGATAGTTTGTCACCTGAAAAACACATCAACAAGATAGTTAGAGAGACATATAAACTCTTGACCAACATAAGAGTGGCATTCCATTACATGAATGAAGAGATGATGAAAAAACTGATAGTGGCCATGATCCGCCCCAGGTTAGAATATGCGGCAGTAGTGTGGTCCCCACACAAAAAGAAAGATATAAACAAGATTGAGAGAATACAAAGAACAGCAACCAAGATGGTCCCCAGTTTGGCAGATCTGTCATATAGTGAGAGGCTAGAAAGGCTGGATTTGCCATCTTTAGAGGAAAGGAGAGATAGGGGTGACATGATTGCAGTGTTCAGGACCATGATGGGAGTAGATACAATTGATAGAGAAGATCTGTTTTTATGGGATAAGAGAGCAACAAGAGGACATGGACTGAAACTAAAGAAGCCGCGCTGCTTGAAGGACATCAAGAAATATAGTTTTCCGTATAGATGCATAGACCTGTGGAATAGACTGGACAAAGAGATCGTCCAGTCTAAAAACTTAAACGAGTTTAAAGCTAAATTTGACTTATTGAGAAACAGAGACGGGACCCCACGAGCGTAGCTCATTTCCTGTATATCACAATTAGGTAAATACAATTAGGTAAATACACACACACACACACACACACACTAGAGATGAATGATTAAAATAAAGAAAAGAAATCACATATTGTCTGCCTAACTGAAACAAAATTAACATCAAGGATATCAAACGATACCCTAAACCTAGAGGAATATAGTACTGTATATGGAGAAGAGACAGGAGCTTAAAAAAAGGAGGAAAAATTAGAATATGAACAAAGAAAAATCTGCAAGTCAAAAAAATAGAACTAGATATACCCTCACAGGTAGAATCGATTGCAGCAGAGATTAGTACGTCTGAAGGGAAAATAATTGTGGCAAATCTATGCATGTCACCCATATCAAACATTTGGGAAAAAGGCAAATACGAAGATGTGACAGAGAGTACAGTTCAAAGTTTAAGAGCATTACTATATAGAATGGAGGAGAAATCTGAAAGAATTATAATATCTGGAGATTTTTTTTTTTTCCGTTTTTGAAGGCTGCAACATGCTTGCATGCGTCGGCCTTTTTGGATTGAAGCATGTAGCATTTTATGACCGGATGCCCTTCCTGATGTCTACCAATGACCCTTGGGTGGATTCGATCCTCCGACCCTACAGCCAGAGTGGAGCGCTCTAACCCACTGAGCCACGGCTGCTACAAATATATTTCAATACAAATATAAATTGGAATAATCTAGATATAAAAAGCCAGGAAAGCTACTGGGACCAAAAGCTCCTGGACCTTGTGCAGGAGTTTTTCCTAACACAACATGTAAAAGAAAGCACCAGAAAAAGAGGAATAGTTGTACCATCAGTACTAGATTTTATATTTACTAGGCAAGAAAATGATATTGACAGTATTATGTATCACCCTCCATTCAGCAAAAGCGACCATGAGGTATTAAATTGCAACTTCAGGATTGCATATGACATAGTTAACAGTAATGAAAGCTACAAAAAGAGCCTTAACTATAAAAAGGGAAACTACCACGACCTAATGAAATTCTTAGAAATAGATTGGGAAAAAGAGCTTAGAAGACAAGATTTAATTGTTATATATAACATATGTAGAGGTGTTTGTGAGTGCGAAAGTGGATATATGTGGAATAACTGAAACTAAATGGCAAGGTGAGAGTGTGAGAATGGGAGTATGGGTGGGGTATATGCGCAGGAGTGAGTGAGAATGAGGGGGCGAAAGAGGGAGTGTGTATTGCTGTGAGCAACAGATGGAAGGAGAATGTAAGAAAGTATGGATCAGTTGGGTCAAGGATTGTGTGGGTAAGAGTGAAAGTTGGACTACAAATGTGGGCAATTGTGTGCGTGTATGCACCAAAGCAAGATCGTGTAAGTAGAGTGAGAGAAGAGTTCTGGACAAATGTGGAAGCCTGCTTGGAAAAGTTTGAAAGGAATGAGAGAGTGTTTCTGATTGGAGATATGAATGGAAAAGTAGGGAATGAGAAGGTGGATGGAGTGGTTGGTGAGTGGGGTGTGCCTGCAGAGATGGATGAGAATGGCAGTGCTTTAGTGGACATTTGTGCCGGGAGGGGGTTGGTGTTAGCTAATACCCTCTTCAGGCACAAAATGATCCATAGGTATACATGGCGAGTGGTGAGAAGGGTGGACGGTGGAATTAATGAACGGAAGGCAATGATTGGCTATGTGTGTGTGGATGAAAGGATGAGAAGATGTGTAATGGATGCAAGAGTATATAGAGGTTGGGGGAGTGGACTTTTTGACCACCACTTGGTGGTGGCCAGAATCAGAATCCAAACAAGATGAAGGAAGAGAAGAAGGGAAGGACAGGAGGAAGTATTTGTTACAAGGAGGGTAGAAAAGTTACAAAAGGATGGAATAAAGGCTGAATATAAAAGGGAAGTGGAGGAGCGATTGGGTAAATATAGATTGGAGCAGATGGGGGACATGGAAGGTGTGTGCAAGATATTCACAGAAGAAATCTGTGCAGCATGTGAGATGGTGTGTGGGGTGAAGAGAAGATGAAAGGGGGTTCAGGGAACAGCATGGTGGACTGAAGAGGTGAGAGAGGCTGTGGCACAAAAGAAGAAAGCATATAATGAGTGGATAAGGAACACGGGCGTCGAAGAAGCTGAGAGACGGACGAGAGAGTTATATGTAGAGAGGAGGAGAGAGGTGAAAAGATTAGTAAGAGAGAGTAAGAAGAGTGGATGAGGAATTTGGAAGGAATTTGAGTGCAAAGTGGAGGGAATGTAAGAAAATGTTCTGGAAGGACATAAAGAGAGCTAGACAGGGTGCCAACAAAGTCAGTGGGGTTGTGAAAGATAAAAATGGTAGATTACTAGTGGAGAAGGGAGAAAAAGTAAACACTGGAGAAGGAGGAAAAAGTAAACAGATGGAGAGAACACTTTAATGAACTGTTGATCATAGAGAATGAAAGTAATGCAAGTATAAGTGGCTGGGGAATGGCGGGGAGAAGGATGGATGTGAGAAGAGAGGAAGAAATCAGTAGGATGGAAGTGGTGGAAGAAATGAAGAAAGTTAAAATGGGGAAAGCCCCAGGAATTGATGGAGTGTGTGGTGAAATGCTGAAGCATGGGGGAGAAATAGTAATAGAATGGATGTGGAAGATGTGCAGATTGGCTTGGGAGGAAGGTAGAGTCCCGGAGGATTGGAAGTCAGGTTTAATTATTCCTCTGTACAAAGGAAAAGGGGAAAAAGCAGTGTGTGGTAATCATAGAGGCATTTGCCGTCCCAGTGTTATAGGAAAAGTATATGGTAGGATACTTATTGACAGAGTTAGGGAAATAACAGAGGAATTAGTAGGAGAAGAACAAGAAGGTTTTAGGAAAGGAAGAGGTTGCGTAGACCAGATATTCATTCTTAGATCCTTAGTGGAAAAGTTTCTAGAGAAGGGCAAGAAGTTGTATGTAGCCTTCACGGATCTGGAGAAAGCACATGACAGGCTGGACAGACAAGGATTGTGGAAGGTATTAAGAATATATGGAGTGGATGGGAAGTTGTTGAAGGCACTGAAGAGTATGTATGAGGGTGCTAAGGCTGCAGTGCATATGGATGGCAAACTGAGTGAATCTTTCCATTTGAAGGTTGGATTGACACAAGGATGTGTCATGTCGCCATGGTTGTTCAATCTGTACATGGATGGGGTTATAAAAGAGATACAAGGTCGGGCAGTGGATGTTGGAGTGGCCCTAGTGAGAGAGGGCAGTGTTTGGAAACTCCCTGTACTGTTGTTTGCAGATGATACTGTGTTGTTGAGTGAAGACGAAGGGGAGCTGCAAGGCTTGGCAGACGAGTTTGGGAGAGTGTGTAAGAAATGGAATCTAAAGGTGAATGTAGGGAAGAGTAAAGAGATGGTCTTCGAAAAAAGTGAAGCCAGTGAATGTACAGTGAGATCGTGAGATCGGATGGGAAGGATATGGAGAATGTGAGTGCATTTAAGTACTTGGGTAGTGTGATGAGTAAGAATGGAAGTCTGGAGGGTGAAGTGCTCAAAAGGGTGCAGCAGGGAAGGAAGGTTGCTGGTTCACTGAAAGCAGTGATAAGAAACAGGGAGGTGAGCATGGAAGTGAAAAAGTTGTTACATGACAGTATTGTGATACCAACTCTAACATATGGAAGTGAAGCTTGGACCCTGTTGGAAGGACAGAAGTCAAGAGTGAGAGCAGTGGAAATGAGTTATTTGAGAGGAGCAAGTGGAATCACATGGAGAGAGAGACTAACAAATGAGGAAGTGAAGGAGCGCTGTGGTGTGGTTGTGTACGTGATAGGAAGCGTTAGGAGAAACACGTTAAGGTAGTTTGGGCATGTGGAGAGGATGGAGAGTGACAGACTGACGAGGAAAGTGTATGTGAGTGAGGTGGAGGGGGCGAGAGGGAGGGGGAGGCCAAGGATGAGATGGAGGGATGGAGTGGAGAGGTATATGAGAGAGGGGGGGTGTGAGTTGGGAGCGGGGTAGTGAAATGGCGGGGGACAGAGCGACATGGAGGCGATTTGTTTGTGGCCACCTCGTGCGGGATTGAGGCGTCTGGCAATAGATAGATAAATATAAAAAATTCTGTGAACTTTATGAAATAGGAGTCCAAAAATTACATCCCTTGACACAAAGAAGCAGAAAAGACAATAAAGATATGGTTTAATAAAGTAAAAAATCAAAAGAAAAGAGACACTTGTTATGGAATAGATACAGAAGACACAATAGTGAGAGAGTAAATAACAACTATAAACAGGCAAGAAATGAATACACAAGAATAAGGAGAGAGGCCCAAAAACAGTTTGAAAAGGACATCATTAACAAAAGTAGTGATCAACCGAAGCTATTTTACAGCTACATCTGAAGCAAAACCAAAGTAAAAGACAAAATACAAACCATTATAGATGATGGGATCCTCTATACACAAGAGAGAGATATTTGTGAAGCACTAAATAAGAATTTCCAATCAGTTTTTACAAAGAAAATAGTTTTGAGTGGGATGATATGGAACATGCATGCCCAAACATATTACCAGATATTCAGATATCAGAAAAAAAAAATACAGGAGGAGTTAAGTAAATCAGACAAAGGAAAAGCAAATGGTCCAGACAAAATTTCATGTTGGGTGCTATTTAATATCTAAGGAATCCTTGGATCAAGGTAAACTACCTGATATTTGGAAGAAAGCAAACATTGTCCCCTTATTCAAGAAAGGGAATAGACAAAATCCACTCAACTACTGACCAGTATCACTAACCAGTGTTGTAAGTAAAGTACTGGAAAAGCTCATAAGAAAAGAGTGGGTAAACCATCAAGAACACAATATAACAGAAATGCAATTTGGTTTCAGAAAGGGAAAACTGTGAGTTACAAATCTATTAAGCTACTATGACAGGGTTGCAGAAACACCGCAGAAAAGAGAAGGATGGGTGGACAGTACCTATCTAGATTTCAAGAAAACATTTGACAGAGTACTGTACCAAAGACTCTCATGGAAACTGTACCATCAAGGAGGAATCTGAAGCAAACTGTACTGTTGGATGCAAGATTTTCTCAGGAAAAGGGAAATGAGAACAGTACTAAGAGGAAACTACTCATCATGGAGGGAAGTGACTAACGGAGTTCCACAGGGCTCAGTGCTTGCACCAATTGTTTTTAGTGTATATAAATGACATAGCTAGTAATATTGGAAACGAAAGCTATTTAAATATGTTTGCGGATGATTCAAAAATACAAAGGAGAATTACTAACACAGACTCTTGTAAAGAACTACAAGAAGAATTAAATAAACTTCATGAATGGAGTAATAAATGGCAAATGGACTTCAATGTGGACAAGTGTCATGTAGCTAATCAAGTTTGGTAAAAGTGGGAAAAGACCAGATTGGGATTATAAGCTAGGAAGTAAAACCCTACACATATCAGAAAGAGAGAAGGACTTGGGTGTGATTATCAATAACAGACTATTTCCGGGTGACCACATAAATGAGAAGATACGGAACATGTATACACTGCTTGCAAATATGAGAATAGCATACACATACATAAATGAAAACATGCTGAGGAAGATAATAACATCCTTTATCAGAACAACCCTGGAGTATGCATCAGTAGTCTGGAATCCTCATCTCAAGAAACACATAGATAATATTGAAAAAGTTCAAAGGGCTGCTACGAGATGGGTACCAAGCTTAAGGGGTCTAAGCTAAGAAGAAAGACTAGAAAAACTGAATCTGCCAACATTACACAAGAGAAGGAAAAGAGGAGACATGATTATGCTATATAAATGCATATCAGTGAAGGAGAAAATAGACATAAAGGAAAATATAACATATGGGGAAGCATCAGCAAGAGGACACTGCAAAAAACTGCATAAAATGAGAAGTGATAAAGATGTAAGGAAATTTAGTTTCCCAAATAGGGCAACTGATCAGTGGAATGCACTACCGAATGAAATAGTGAGTGCCAATTCATAAATTTAGGATGTAAGATGAAAATGGTTTAAGACGCAGGAGAGTAGGAGCTTGACTCATTCCTGTAAAGATACAATTAGGTAAGTACACACACACACACACACACACATACACACACACACACACACACACACACACACACACACACATGCACACACACACACTGTGGGAGTGATGGAATTCTCAGATTCTCTGGACACTGCTCTAGTTTAGATCTACTGCAACTCCATTGCACTTGTAAAAAAATTTAATCCCATCAATACATCTGGCAGTCTAGTGGTTTGAACAACCTAGTAAGTGTTGGCCAAACTAACTTACAAACTTGCATGAATTTAATCCCCAAGAGGTGACTCAATCAATGCCACAAAAAGAAGTAGGCAGGTCATCTACCCCTAATGTATTGGACTACAGTTGCCTAGCTTCAAGCTCCAAGAACTTACGAAGGGTATTATGGGGCTGAAGACTAGCCTAATGTACTTTTCTTGACAGCTTAAAAAAATAAATAAATAAAAAATAATAAATAACAAAGCATCCTGAGAGTCAAACCACTGTGTGGCTGTCACTCCTACTGGGGCATGCTAACCTCTAGACCACCAGGCACCACACCTCCCCCAAACCTTCTTTCACTTCAATTTTCACTTGCACTGCTATTGCTACAGAAGTATTTTCTTAACCTGTATTCCACCACATCAATTCAGGCTTCCACTCTTTCTCCAAGAAGACAGTCCAGTTCAGCAATGGACCTCATGGACTATCACTGTGTACCAGTAACAGAGAACAGACAATGTCTTGGTGCACAAACATTCTACTAACTGGCACGCTCACCATACCAATTCTGACAGTGTTGGTCCACCATTCTTGTCCTTCTTTTCCTTCCCCTCTGCTTGTCTTTGTTTTTCCTTTTCTTCTCTTCTCTTTTCTTTCCTCTCCTTCTTCATCTCTTTTCTCAATTTGTAGCTCAAGCTGGACTTCTTCTCTTGGAAGATGATGCCATCATCAGCTGTGGTATATAATAGATAAAGAATGAATAAATCACAGACACGCACACACATAAACTGCTTATGAATACACATATTATATATATATACACAATGCACTCACTAGTTTCGTGAAATATACTTTCACAAATAGCAGTTTTGCGATGCAAAGGAATGTTCCTCTGCAAGGACTTTAGTGATTTTACCAAGAGTTTCGCGAGCCCCGGCGGTGAGTGATCACATGCATACCCATGTCCTCAGTCACTTGTTCATGACATTGGGTGTAAAGAGGAGAAATGCTTAAACTTGTATGAACTAAATAATGAACACATTATTTTCAGTCTTCAACAGTTGGGTGTAATTCCAAAATAATACCCATAACCCTCAGGGGAGGAGGGGGGGGTCCAGAGAAGAGTGGGTTTCACCAACTTCAAGCTCCTGACCTTTGGATGGTAGCATAAAAACTTACTTATGCCGAAGCTTAAGACTATCGGGGTAACAATGGTGGATGTAATAAATTTTTCACTAATCAATTTCAGTTAAGTAACTGATTACTAAATTATTACTCACAGAAATAACTATGGCTTACTCTATTACACACATACTTTTATTAAAGAAGTGTAAAAACCAATGTTCTTTTCAGGCTAATAAATGAAGAGCTACTTTTTGATGGTATTTGCATTAATAATTCAAATATCTGTAAAAGAAAAAGGAACTAGGAACTGATGGCTTACCATAAGATGGAGCAAGTGGGTACAATTTTTACTTCTTTTTAATTATCATAGAGATCATCAGGAATTTTGAAAAAGTGAAAAATGTTTTTAAAGGATTCATTTAGGGCTACCTTTTGGAACCAGACACATACTAATGGATAAAAAAACAACTTGCTTTGAAATAAAACAAGGTGGGTGCCCATTTACCCCACGCAATGGGGCAACAGGGCACCCAGACTTTTTTATTACTGTATAAGGTGCTCATTACTGCTGACTGCTACTAAATAATGTAAACTTAGGCAGGTATTACTATTTTAAGATTTCAGTACCTAAAATAGACAATTCTAACACTTGGTGCCTACAATGTACGGTAACAAAAAAGATTCCGGTCATCACAGAACACACTGATAAAAAATGCAACTTCTTTGACCGTATAAAGATCATTACAGTTGACTGCTACTAAAAACATAAACTTATTCAGGCATTACATGTTAAACATGGCAGTACAGTACATAAAGAAGACCTCAAATTGTTATAATTCTGCATACTGGGAATACACCTGCTTCTTCTGTAGACTGATGCTATGGAAACTTTCAATACACCAAATTAAACAAACTAAGAACTGTTTCTCGTTGAAGTGTCTGGAGCATCATCACTGCGGTTCTCCGAGCAAATGAGCAAACAGAGACTTAGATTCAGAGCCTGGTGCATCCCTGAGACTTAGCAATATACAAATAGATGACAAGGAGTCTCTGAGACATTCAGAAGCTAAATAATGATACTGTAATTAATTAATGTGCCTGGATACCCCTCCCCAAAGTGCCCAGCTTGAGCTACCCTTGCCTTTAGCCTACCCAGTAATGCTTAGCTGTAGAAACATGTTACATAAGTGCAGCACACAACTCTGAGGTTGTCATTATTGTACACTAGCAACCTACCTGCCAACAGTGCGTCTGATTTTGTATCATATTATACGCTAATCATATTATTGTACACGAATATATTATACATGAATGTTATTATACAGGAACATATTATACACAAATCACAGGCGTATCATATTTTTCACAAAATCGGATGCACTGTTGACGGGTACATTGCCACGGCACAATAATGATAACCTTAGAGTCATGCGCTGTGACTTTAGTTCCCATTCGACCTTTGATAATGTCGAGTAAATGATCTAGCTACCTTACCCTTAGTGTTTCCAACGTTGAGGATTCGACGATTTCTCGAAAACGTCGTATATATGCTTGCAAGGGTCAGTAGACTACTTCTTCCTATTTCTAACTGTTGATTTTGAGGAACTGGTATGTTATTGCTAGGGGACTTAGCTATACAATTAGCACCAAAAAAGATCGGAAAATTGAAGATTTAGCTATAGGTTTTATATAGGGAAGTTTGCAAATAACTTACGTGTGTGCCATATTCCCCGCTAAGTGCCCAGTAACCACATCTTACAGTAGGCTATACGCAGAGTGGAAAATCAACAAGTCCTCAGTTCGAAACAGAACTGTTTTTCTTTAATGCTCCTTCAAAGTTCATTATCAACCTCAAGTGCCCAGTAACCACATCTTACAGTAGGCTACACGCAGAGTGGAAAAAATAACAAGTCCTCAGTTCGAAACAGAACTGTTTTTCTTTAATGCTCCTTCAAAGTTCATTATCAACCTTATAAATCACAATGTTGGAATACTCTTTAGTAATGATCTTCAATAAACAAGGGTAAATGGACAAACTGCAGAACTCTTATTAACAAAGGGTGAAAATTTCATGACAGGGATTAACTTTCATAATTGTATATATATACTGTATACCGTATTTCATTTATGATGTCAAAACTCTGCAGAACTAACACTGTGTTACCAAAAGCACCTAGTTTGGTTTGCTGACAGCGACAATGGCGTCCTGCAGAGGGCAGCAAGTTGATTCAGACTCGAAACCCAATCATCCCAATATTGTACCAGTTAGTTGGGTTAGGCTTAACCCGATAGCTGCTACGTACATTATATATGAAGACTAGCGTGACTGCTAAGTACATCATACGATCATTTTTTTAAATTTTTTTTAAGGCACTACATTTTTCACCCAAATGTCCATAAATAGCGTACCACGGCCAAACTAAGGTAAATATTGAACTCATACTTGGTTTTTCTATTCTTTTCCATGCACTCTTTCATTTATAAGAGGACAAATTATTTTTGTGAAAAAGGAAAAAAAAATCCTGTTTTTTTGTGCATGGGGGAATCAACCACGAAACCTAATGCAGCAGTTAACGGGTTATTGGTTAGGTTACAATAGTAGGAACACCAGGATTAGTGACAAACTAACCAAAGAGCCAGATCAACGTGAAAGCTTGATAAGATTAGCCATCATTTGCTACAATCTGCAGCTAAAACTGATGAGGTTGTATACAGTATTTTTTATCCTCAAAATTAAGCACTTTCCCAACTTTTAAAATCCCTAACCATGATGATAATTAATTACAGGTTAATGAGAAAAAAATACAAAATGTAAATCATATGCATGGGAGCTCTCATGCAGCTTCACAGAGTAAATAAAATTTTCACATACCGTAACTATTGTTTTTTTTTCCCGTATCCCAAACTTGCTAATGTTTGGATAAGGAAGGGACCGGGTGAACACTTTGCCCATTTTCTTATTCCATGTTTTATTAATATAAAATATATGTAATAGTTTTGACAGCAGGAATTAACTGAAAAGTAATCGATTACTGGCCGGCGAAGTAATAGAAATATCGATTTTCTTTTTTTTCTTTTATTGGCTATGGCCTATCACAAAGTATTGTAAGGTAGGGTTTCTCCCACACAAAATACCGTAATTAAACAAATACCACTTGTGAAAGAAATAACACTATGGCCTCACAAATAGTCTTAATAAGTACCACAGACTGAACAAACACCAAGCATTACAAAATAAAAACGAACCTTCAAGCTCGTCCTCGAAGCTAAGGACAGATTGCTTCTTCTGCTCTGCCGCCTCCTTTTTCACCTTCTTTTTCTCCTTTTTCACCATCGGAGCTGGGTTGGAATTACTGTCATCAGTCGCCATACTAACCACACCATCATTTTCAGCCGCAGCCTCATCCTCACTCAGCCTCCGTTGACGGATATTTATATTCTTCCGTTTCTTGAACATCCCGTTGCTCACACCTCTCGACGGTCACAACAATAATGAGGGATACTAAATCTTCCGACTCATACTACCGCAATTATTTCACAAACAAAAAATACACCATTATCATGTATCTATTATATCTTCAGTGTGCTCCTAGAAGAATACTTATTTTATTACACAGAAATACAGAATTATCATAAAGATAGCAGTGATTAAGAGCCATCAAAGTTATATAATCAAGTTATTCTGAATATACTTATTGATAATAATATCAATATGATCTACTAATCTACTTCGAGTAAGTAATTAACACTGTAGAAATCCAAGGAAGATGATCCCCTCCAAAAAAAATGTTATTCCCCTCTCCTGCGCTCCGTCACCTATATCAATGGCCAACATTCATCACCTTGCGCCACGCTGTCGACAGGCTATCTGAGGAGTAAATCAAAACACCCTGGGTTCATCCTCCCCTTTTCATCCCCTCTCCTTCTCAACCTCCACCTCCCACTTCCCTTTCTCACCATTCTCCTTTAGTGGTTACTCAGACACTCTTATCAGATAAGCTTAACCCACCATCACCGCGCGGGAAAACACCAAGCGGTAGCACCAACAGTACCCGAACAATGGAGATGCCCCGGTACACAACCGTTCCTGGACTCCTCTAACCCCAATAAAGAGAATGGCAGGTTATAATCTCCGTCTCCAGCGTGTGACTTTGGCCGCCATGTTGAAATACCCGCACTCGTCACACAAAAACATATATGAATTATTATTTCCCCTCCCCCCGCCTAGTTAAACAAATTATATGGAGTACATTTAGCTAATGAGTATAAAACAACGCCATAGGTTGCTGCAGTGCAGAACTTACCCTTATGGAGCTACGGCAGAGAAAGATAATGGCAGAAAGGAAAAGATTGTGCGGTATTAACGCTGAAATGATAGCGATGTTGAAATTGTTTTACGTCCAAGCAATGGTGTTGAAATGGTGTGGGAAGTCCTTAGACTATGCATGGCATGAAACCGAATGTCCAAATTAATAAAGGCCGGAAGAAACATGGAAATATCAATGAGAGTGTGAACAAAAGAGAAAAGGACTGGAAAGAAAGACTGGAGATACATGGGCCCATTTTAGTTGCCTCATACATGTAGAGATAGGGAACAATCTTCCCGCCCCTCCCCAGAGGGTAGTAAGCTTACAGAATTAGCAATAAGATATATTTCTTACTTGTGAAATGTAATGCCATCTCTCTTCGGTGAATTCCTGTGCCCATTTCTGCGGCCATAAGCTGCACAGTGGACCATGGCAATATATTTTCCGGAATCATCAGCTGCTTTCAAAAACCTACTGAGCAGCTCAGTACAAAAAACGTGGGCATCAGGTGTGGTGTAACATGGCTACCGCTGACACACAAATTACTCGGTGCTACCCATCAAAAAGCTTCTCCATACTATAGAGCTCAGTGCTATAACGTTGGCACGAAGCCACGTTCTCGGAAATACTCCTTCACCCCTTGTTCGCTGCAGCACTGCAACTTGTCAGTCCAATCCACTCCTTCCAGCGAGTCTCTGAAACCAATTAGGCACGTACAGACACATCTCAATGCTCCAGCATATGTTCGATTACTCTCTAAGGACGTGTTCCTTTTATCTGTTATTTATTTCTGTTTTGAGCTGGGGTTCGGTATACGTCGTTTCAGCGCTCCTGCCATCTACTCAGCTGTTAGTTACCGACTGAGGCAATCACAGCATTACACTGCCTCCACAAAGCTGCTACCACCACCGACACACATTACTGCCTCCACGGAATCTTACAAAAAGGTACAACTATATTCGCTAAACTCATGAACTACCGTACCCATATTTTTATATTTAAATTTCTAACTAACAAATTTATTTTTATCTGTTCACGGCATTTAATCTATCTATTGACAGACGCCTTAATCCCGTAAGGGGTGGCCACAAGCAAATCGCCTCCATGTCACCCTGTCCCCCGCCATTTCATTGCCTTGCTCTCAGCTCACACCCCCCTCTCTCATATACATCTCCACTCCATCCCTTCATCTCATCCTTGGCCTCCCCCTCCCTCTCCCCCCTCCACCTCACTCACATACACTCTCCTTGTCAATCTCTCACTCTCCATCCTCACCATAAGACTAAACCACCTTAATGTGTTTCTCCTAACGCTTCCTATCACAACCACATCCACACCACAACGCTACTTCACTTCCTCATTTGTCAGTCTGTCTCTCCATGTGACTCCACAGGCTCCTCTCAAATAACTCATTTCCACTACTCTCACTCTTGACTTCTGTCCCTCCAACAAGGTCCAAGCTTCATTTCCATACATTAGAGTTGGTATCACAATACTGTCATGTAGTAGCTTTTTCACCTCCATGCTCACCTCCCTGTTTCTTATCACTGCTTTCAAGGAACCAGCAACCTTTCTTACCTGTTGTACCCTTTCAAGCACTTCACGCTCTAAACTTCCATCCTTATTCATCACACTACCCAAGTACTTCAACTCACATTTTCCATTTCCTCCTCATTCAACCTCACTGAACATTTACTGACTTCACTTCTCTCAAAGACCATCACTTTACTCTTCCCTTATTCACCTTTAGATTCCCACCAAGCCTTGCAGCTCCCCTTCGTCTTCACTTAACAACACAGTATCATCTGCAAACAGTACTGGTAGTTTCCAAACACTGCCCTCTCTCACTAGGGCCGCTCCAACATCCACTGCCCTACCTTGTACCTCTTTTATAACCCCATCCATATACAGATTGAACAACCATGGAGACATGACACACATCCTTGTTTCAATCCAACCTTCAAATAGAAAAATTCACTCAGTTCACCATCCACACCCACTGCAGCCTTAGCACCCTCATACATACTCTGCCTTCAACAACTTCCCATCCACTCCATATATTCTTAATACCTTCCACAATCCTTGTCTATCCACCCTGTCATATGCTTTCTCCAAATCCATGAAGGCTGCATACAACTTCTTTCCCTTCTCTAGAAACTTTTCCACTAAAGGTCTGAATGAATATCTTATCAACACAACCTCTTCCCTTCCTAAAACCTCCCTGTTCTTCTCCAACTAATTCCTCTGTTATTTCCCTAACTCTGTCAATAAGTATCCTACCATATAATTTTCCTATTACACTGAGAAGGCAAATGCCCCTATGATTACCACACACTGCTTTTTTCCCTTTTCCTTTGTACAGGGGAATAATTATACCGGTACCTGACTTCCAATCCTCCGGGACACTACCTTCCTCCCAGGCTAATCTGCACACCTTCCACATCCATTCTATTACTATCTCTCCCCCATGCTTCAGCATTTCACCACACACTCCATCAGTTCCTGGGGCTTTCCCCATTTTAACTTTCTTCATTGCTTCCACAACTTCCATCCTACTGATTTCTTCCTCTCTTCTCACATCCCTCCTTCTCCCCACCATTCCCTAGCCACTTATGCTTGAATTACTTTCATTATCTATGTTCAACAATTCCTTAAGTGTTCTCTCCATCTGCTCACTTTTTTCCCCTTCTCCGCTAGTAATCTACCATTTTTATCTTTCACTCCCCATCTAACTTCTTTGGCACCCTGTCTAACTCTTGTCAGGGGGAAAATGAGACTATATTTTATATAATAAATAAATGTGACACCAGATGTCACGAGGGAATGGGAATGTGTCTATGAACAATAGAAATAACTATCGAGTCGATTATCACGAGAGAATCGACTCGTGAAATCAAGTGGCGATTTCACTTTTATGCTGGCTTACTTCGCCACTTCTCTGGAGTTGAGAATTTATAAACTTTCTCAACAGTACACAGCAGAGACTAAACGCTCAAGAAAGCTGTATTACTGTACTGTTGGCCTCTGAGAAAGTTAGTTCACCCCTTAACATTCAAAAATAATAATAATAATAATAATAATAATAATAAACAGGATCTTGGCTGAACCGAACTCCTAGCTGGCACAACGGATTTAAGAATTGATACCAAGAGCTGGCCTAAGTACCAGTCGTGATTAATATAAGAAGTTGTGCTAACTTGGAGTAGCAAAAGTGTACTAAATATGTGGGGAAATCAAACACGACTTTTACATTTAACAAAGCTCAAGAAAACGAAATTACGTGAAAATAAATTTACGTTACATGAATCTATTCAAAATCAAAGAAAGGGAAATGCACTCACCCAAGCACTCAAACCAATAACTAAATAATGCACTGAGCTAAAAAAAAAAAAAAAAAAAAAAAAAGCCTAGGAAAAACAAAAGAAATACTGGTCACTGGAGATGAGACCGTCGCTGCTGCTATAGTCGATCACCAGGTCGGTGGAAGATTCGAGAAAACGCCGATACTGCAGGATGTTCGAGATCACTAGAAGAAATCTATCCGCGTTGGGTATCGCACTTCGCTCTCCGTGACTATCAATAGACGACTGAAGCTCGATGCTGGCCGACACAAGGAGCATTGTGTGAAAAGGACGTGGCTAACTAACGGCCAGCGAGGCAAGTGTAAAGAAATGACAATTCAGAAATTATCGCTCAGAGGAATGCACTGTCTGTACATAAAGACAGTCACTCGCGAGAAAATGACGAAAGTTTTGAAAACTTGATGCAAATATAAGTACACAAGCGGATGGTTAAGAGAATGAGCGAAATCTCATGGATTTCAGAACTATTCGTCCCTCCCACAAAATCAGTCAATGTCACGATTTACGATACACAATTTCATGATGTAGGAAATTCGTGACAACTCTTTTTATCTCTTTCCAGAACGTTTTCTCACATTTCCTCCACTTTACACTCAAATTCCTCCTCACTGACTCTCTTCTTACTCTCTTAATATATATATATATATATATATATTTTAAAGGCATTTAAGGATAAGTAATATAATATCGTTATGTGGAGACTGGAAAATCATCCTCCTGACCTTTTTCCAGCTAAGGATGGGATGCGGCACATCCAGAAAACAAGGAAAGAGAAAGCATGAAAAGAGAACTATCAACAGCATGTCCCGTGAAATCAAAAGGACCCTGATTCACACACCAATCAGACACCTGGAATTTCAGATTCCACTTCATGGGCCTGACTATCTACACATTTTTTTCAACAGCTGTTGCACACAGATACAGCCAATTCATTGACAACCAGGTAAAAAAAAAAGTGGAGGGGGTTCCAAATACTTGCCATGTGTTCGTCTGTTCGTAAGTTATCCAACTCAATTCAGTTTCCTATCTTCATCAGCTTCCGCATCTCACTTTCTTACACACTCATTAACAGACATTCTGTTTGCTTCTTGTCCCACCACACCACCTCTCACATTCAAACTCACTCACATATACGGTACCATTATCACCACTCATTCATTCCGTTTCATCCACTCCTCTCATCATCATCATCAGCCCACTTCTTTTTTCCACCTTCAGGTGGCGTGAGGCAAGGTCCGAAGTGCAAGGAAAAGGAAATATGACACTGGGAGAACTAATCAACAGTATGTTCAATGAAATGGGCCACATACGGTACCTTTTCATTCAAGATTCAAGCCCCAGCACTCCTGGATCCACCACCTGTCCACACTTAGCCTCGTTTCCTAATTACCGTACCTATGAGTCAATCCGACGACTGTCAGATGTGAAAAGGGGGGAGGGGGTTCTAAAAGCTTGTCATGCACTCCTTAGTACCAAATTCATACAAATACCACGATTCCTTGCCAGTTCCCTAGTTTTGTCAGATTCCCTAGCTCTTTCTCACACACTTCTTAACATGTCCATCCACATTCTTCTCAGCCTACCACTATCCACGTCTCTCCCACATTCGAACTCACTCACATACTCTTTTCACCATCTTATTTATACCCACTCTTTCCATATGACCATATAATTTAAGTACACTATTCTATAAATGCTACTCCCGTATCAATGGACATCTTACTCCATATTTTTCGTGAATCAGGCATCTCTAGCATACCTATACATTTTGCTCACTAAACCCACAATCATTTTTAATCGCATTCCCGCTGTTTTTACTCTTCACTTACCGTACTCTCATGGCGTACCAGCATCACAACCAAACGTTTGTGTGCGTATTAACTTACTTTCATAACAGTATATCATAATCAATGGTTAAAGTTTGTCTATCCATATGCTCAAAATTAACCATCTGATTAAAGCGTGACTTTTTTTTTTCTTAATGCAAGGAAGGAAACAAAGGCTAGAAGCCCGCAAATTGTTCCCTCCAAGAGCAAACAAGAGAGCCAAAATCAAGATCCGTTCATTCCGAGATGCCTGGACACACTGCGTTAAGACTGGAGATCAGAGGCGGTAGGAAATACAGACAGAGGGAGACAGTTCCAGAGTTGACCTGTTGCATACATGAAGGGCTGGGAGTAACGGTTAACTCTTGCATTAAAGAGCTGGACAGAAAAGGGATGCGAGTTTGTTGCTAGACGCGGGTGCTACGCGCCCGCCATAGTGGTGGAGGGATGCAAGCAGACAGTTCACAGGAGCAGTGACCATTGAAGCAGTGACAAAAAAGGGATAAAGATGCAACAGTGCGGCGAAGAGACAGGTTGAAGGAAGCCAGTAAGAGGAGGAGAGTTAATGAGACGAAAAGACTTTGACTCCACCCTGTTGAGCTAAATGTGGGGAGCTTCCCCAGAGTTGTACTCTACACAGGGGCGAATAAAACTCGTGTATAAAGTCAACAACTGTGAAGGGGTAAAGAAGGCACGGAGATGACTTGGTTACCTTACATTAAATAATGTCTGCAATATGCCGTAAAGGTTAATCTTTGATTTAGTTTTCAGCATGCACAACATGCCCTTTCGTTGTATAAGCATATGCCCCCACTTGACAAAAAAAAAAGGGGGGAGGAAGCCAAGTTTCACTCAGGCAGGTAAGTCCAGGTGCTCTTCCAAAATCAAAGCTCTGTCAGTTAGAATACTATCCAACGTATTCCACAGAGCTCAGTACTTTCACTTCCACTTTTCAGCCTAGCTTTTCTTCCAAGATCTACCAACTCCCCCTTTAGTAGTAGTATTGACCTATGCAGCCGACCTGTTACAGCCTCACAACACCCCACACTCACCAAACAACTACCTAACTACAGCTGTTACCTATCCACACTAGAACACTTACTCTGACAAGACAAAATGACTGCCTCACCGGCCAAACTGACCACATGCCCTCTTGACTCCTGACAGACATGAACCTCAAATACACTCTCTCGTTACCTAGCTCTTTAGTACCAACTAATCCCACTGGAAAAACACCCTCAAATTCTAGGACTTACTTTGGACACATACATACCCTTTACGCAGCACACACGTAGCATCAGTGCGAAGGTATCTCGTAATCTCGACGCCTCGAAGACGACTCCCAGGCACTACCTTAGGTCCAAAGAAAAAATCATTGAAACCCGTCTGTAAGCAGATTATTAGACCATCTGTGAATTACACTAGGACAAGCTAGGACCCAACATTAACAAAAAACAAACATGGATAAGCTTCAACAAACATGAAACAAAGCCTTCAGAATGGCAGCAGGATATGCAATGAGCACAAAACTATATCACCTATACAAGAAACAAATTACTTCCAATCAGATGTCATACGAAATTATGAGGCACACAGCTGACCTCTTCAAGTCAAGATCAACCCTCGCATATTGATGCACAATCTCCAGCTGCGTCACCCCGCTCCACAAAGAAAGGAAACACGAACAAACGGTCAACACTACATAAGAGTATCTCTGAAACATCCCATTTCATCCAACCAACACCACACTTCACAGGTACTACACGCATAAATACAAAGCAACCACAGCAAACCAAAACCTTTAATAATAACATCCTTTGCGAACCACCACGACATAGCCTACTCGTATACCCCTCAGAAACTACCATACCCAGAAAGACAGCGGTGCACCTAGCTAGACAGCGATGAGCCAGACCACTTCCCTGCTGCAATACCAACACAAAACACAACTCACAAACAGCTAAGCCCACACTGCAACGGAACACTCAACACAACAGCACACTTATTCCAAGCACCACATTAGAACAACACAGACACTACTTCAATACAACCTCTGGGAACGACTGCAGTTAAAGTGGTCGGTTCCCTGTGGCCTGGGTCCACATACATATGAGCCTGGGGGCTGCAACAACAAAACTCTCAGGCAGTATCTCCGCCGAAGTCCGTGGAGCCATCAATCAATTACTGATGAAATTATTAATACGAACTGTAATATCATTGACATAAAGCCATAATTTCTGGGGGATATATATATATATATATATATTAAATTGTAACCCACTTAACCCCTACATGCCTAGATAGCTCAGTTGGGAGAGCGTTAGACTGAAGATCTAAAGGTCCCCGGTTCGATCCCGGGTCTGGGCAGTTTTGTTACCATTCTAGATATAAACCGCATTACACAACCAAAACTACAGATGAATGTCCAAGTCACGCCGAAACTGTTAAGGTTCTCAGTTAATTTGCTTCTCCGTGGGCATAAGACAACACATACAGCAGATTACAAGATTTCCCTAAGCTCAGAAAAGTAAACTGGCATTAGTCACGATAAAAATCCTGAGTCTGCCAAAACAAACTACCATACTGCGTTTACTATGACGACAGAGATCCCCAACCCCCTTTAGCTCGGTTTATGACCAGGTGTAGGCAGACTGGAGGTTTTATTTCACGACCAGTAACCAAGGAGATTCATTACTACATCAGACTTATTCATATTGGGCAAGCGACCAAGTTCTGTCACATGAAAACAAGCCGATTATACTGTGGCCGCAACACATCTTGCTAAGCTAAACACGATAGGTTTAACTTTCAGTTTCTCTCTCTCTAACACATACAGGGAGAAACAACCTTCATTAACTCGTGTAGTAGGGCGACGTTAGTCGTATTCCATGTTCTTGCTGTGGGCAAACTATTTTCTTCAGGTATGGACAGACCTCGTATTGAATAAGGTAACTTGACTTTATGAGGGGTTACAGACATCCATGAATCACTTCGTCTGGCATTAGTTACAATAACACCGTCAAGTGAGACATTATTCTTCCATACAAACAACCAAATCATAGGAATTTCAACCAACCATATTACAATGTATGCCTCATTTATGGCATGGAGTTGCTGGGCAGTCAAAAATTTACTCTGATGTATCAGTCATTTCTCCTCATTGCGATGGTGGTATAGTGGTGAGCATAGCTGCCTTCCAAGCAGTTGACCCGGGTTCGATTCCCGGCCATCGCAAATGTACGTTTTCTCTTCCAGTGGAAAGCACACTACATTTAATTTGGTACAAAAAATCTTAAATATTCAGATGCGATGAAAAACATCAACTGCAAGCATATGGATACGTGACATGAATGAAAACGAAAGAGGACACGCCCAGCGTGGGGCTCGAACCCACGACCCTGAGATTAAGAGTCTCATGCTCTACCGACTGAGCTAGCCGGGCACAACGCCCCGCTTGGCAAAAAGGAGCACTTACTTGAAAAGTTGCATGATAAATCTACACCCCACACAAGTTTGTTCCATCGATCAGAATAAAGCAAAATCTAGAACCGAACAATGGATGTGGATTTCTGCCCCCAACGTGGTGATCGATTTGTGGCCATTTCCCAAGACTACCGGGTTATAGGGGTCAATCTATGTCCCAAGGTGGGCTACGCATCTTTGTCTTCTACACATGGATATTGATTATTATAACCCCTAGCCCGGTCCCCCGTAAAGGTCATCTGAAGTCTTTTACTCCTCTCCCGTGCTGGAGAGGGATGCCTTTACGTGATGACACTGATATAGCTATATAATCGGGTGGCACCGATGCCCGGTTACAGAAACGTTCCTCAGCTCCCAGTATATCTTCCTGATGGGGGAAGGTGAATTGCAGAAGTGGACCCTTAGCCTCCAATTCAATGGATTCACAGTTAGATGAACCTATGGAAACAACAACAACAACAACAACAACAACTACCCTCTCACCCAAGAAGGTGCGTTGTGTGCCACTGTCACTATGGTCCACAGGCAAGAGTGACAGAAAATATTATCAAAATAAGAGCAGAACATAAAGGAAAGAAACGTCACCCGAACAGTGCTGCTTATGCTGAAGATACTACAAAACCCGATGACACTGGGAACAGAAGGTGCCATCAAGGCAAAGGGTCTGAAATAATTGGCAAACCAGACTTCTATCCTAGTTTCATACTTGTATTGTCATGAGCTGGGAAAGCCTCAACTTGCTCTCCAGCTGGGGACAATCTCCCTGTCAAGACAGCCACACAGTCAAGCCCCTGCAGACATCTACCACAAAAGGGGTCCACTGACGTTAATTATGCCACGGCTTCTGGAAGACACTAATGGGAATGGAAGGCCGCCACCGACAGAGAACCTCACCTCATCGCTGTGAGCACTCACCTGAATTCTACTGAAACCCCCATCACGGATGGCCTACTGAACATTCCAGAGCATGACTGTACCAATCAAGGGTATACCCAGTGGGCTCTCCCCCCCCCCCCCCGTCTCTATCATCAGAGATCGTCATTGCTGCGATACTCACTTTATGTTATTCTTCTGAGGCATCCTATTCGTTGGCAGGGTTAAAAGGCATCCTGTCTCCACCCATGTGGGTTAGAAGAAATGCAAGATGATCCACCTCGCCTTCATTACCAGTTTTCAAGGAAGCGCTAAAAATGGGCATATGACGGTAATGCAAGGGTTGGCCTTGAAACTTATACCATTCACTAATTCAAATTTTCTTCCTTTATCAGGGCTCGTCTATGACAACAGTCATATGTTTCCTTTCGTCCTTTCCTATAAAATTTCCACTTTTTTTTTCTAGAATGCACTTTCTTTTTCTTTTCTTTTTTCTTTTTTTCCCCTTAATTTTCCCGCCCGTTCCGGACAGAAGGTTTAGTGAGTGGGGGGACAGTCGTCTTTGCTATCCTTGTCTTACCCTATAGAGCATAGTGACTCTTTTACAGGAGATTCCTAGAATGGGTCAACCGGTTTACTGCAGTTCTCCCTCTTTCTAAATGTTCTTAAGTAGTTAAACCCTTCAGTTCGAAAAGCCTCTATCAAGCTCCCAAAACGGCATGGACGAAGCAAGAATACTACAGTACTTCAATGGACTGAACGAGGTGAGCATATTTTGAGACATTAAGAAGTGCAATAATGAAATGATGAAGAGAAGTCGTATGTGATTTCAGTAACGCAAATCTTCCCAATTCTTGACGAATTTGATTTCCTGCATCTGATGTGCGAGCACAGGGAGAAGTGGGATGCAGTGCTGTAGTAAAGATATATCTAACTCCCTCCATTTCAAAAAGCCTATCCTAAGCTGAATTAAATCGTCCGGAGATAGCAAACACTGAAACACAAAATATATACATCATCGGCTTGCTGGAGTAGGCTCAGTAAAATCGTCTTATGAGCAGCAAAAACACAACACAAAACGCGACACCGGACTGAAGGGGTAAATTACAACTTGGACTCAAAAATGCTAATGAGTATGGCCCGTGTACTACCTGGCGGGGTGCTGGTGAGAGGCGCCTTCACGTGGCAGCACCGTATTACGCACACATCCACTTACTCAACATTCCGTCTTCATGAATGCTATGCCTCATTCCACAGGAGTATCAGTCCACATTAATGGCCTTCACCTGATATTACGGTACTCTTGAAATAAGATGACGTACGTTTTGTTCTATTCTTGCTGCCACCATACGATTTGGTTCATTTGGGGAGACATTTTGTTGCATCGGGTTTACAGTCCCCATAAACCTCTTTTTACGTGATTCCTCTCCCAGAGCAGAAGATAATTATCCGGGGGTTTGCAAGAACACAATAATTCGTCGTCGTAATGAAGAGTTAAGCCATTCCCTCACCTGATGACCACTGGGTTCATTTTAGCTGAGCCTGGGGTAACAGCAACGATCCCTTAAACTGTCGTTCCCTATTTTTCTTTTCTGTGACCCCCATCTAAATCTAACTTTGGAGAATGAAAGCAAAGTCGCTGGAATGAACAAGTTAGATATCAACTTTTGACAACTCGAGTAATTAAAAACAAGGACGCTGTACACGCATACCAAAGAACGCCCCCCCCAAAAATGAAATGAAACTTCAGTGGTGTGGGAGAAATTGCACTGGGATAAAACCAAGGTATCTGTGGCTGAATCAGAGTAAGGGCACAACAGAAATCATCACCCACATGGAAATGATAATACTTTTCTTCCTTTATGCCCAGGGGCTGGAACTCTCCAATTACAAGTGACACGTATGCGAGGCTGACACACCCGGTGAGTCTATATGCTATACCTGGGTGGCGATTCTATTTCTCACCCAAACCTTCATCAAATTCCTTTCTTGTGTCTTTGACTAATGAGTCGCTTCGATGTGTCAGGAATTCATCTTGCAATGCCTCCATTTATCATCTACACGGCATGGTTAACAGAAAAGGATTCCTCACAATCCTGCCTCTGGAAAATCACTATGAAATTCGGTCACTGGTTAATCCAGATGCCAAAGCTTACTCTATGCTTCACAGGTTGTTGCTCATTGCTCTAATACGACGCGTAGTCTACTCAACAAACAGATAATTTTTAATGCTACATTAACGCGACCCTCAATCACTTGCCAACCAAGGGCTATACAAGAGTATCTTGATGTCAGTGCCATGAACTGCCCATACAGAAGAATTACACTCACATCAGAAAAGCTGCATAATGAGACGATACCAACACCTTCATTCCGACCTGGACCCTCTTCAGGTATGAACAGAGATGGAACACGTGCGTGTATACGGTATATGGCAACCAGAGGCGAAGAGATATGGTAGCAGTCGCAATCTCAGGCTCACCTGAATGTGAACCTAGTGGACTGCGAGTTTAAGTTTCTCTTCCCCTGTAGTTCGTCATACTCATTTTGGGGGATAGGGAAGTAACTGAGTGACGCTGGTATAACCAAGCAGTTGACCCTCTGGTGATGTCAGTGCCGGCACAATAAGGAGAAAGAAAGGGTAACTGATGGAAGAAATTAGCGGATTTTTGTTTAAGAAAATGTGGAGAGAGAGAGAGAGAGAGAGAGAGAGAGAGAGAGGGGGGGGGGGGGGGGGG
>JAGKTI010001501.1:0-10092 GCA_018397915.1 Birgus latro | reverse complement strand
TCACGCACAGCCACTCTTCCTTGCTCAACAGACAACCCTCTCGCATCCAACGCTCTCTTCACACTGTCCATCCATCCTATTCGTGGTCTTCCTCTCAGCCTTACACCTCTCACATCAGATCTAGTTATCTTTTTCACCAGTCGCTCATTATCCATTCTCTCCATATGCCCAAACCATCGCAACACCCTCTTCTCAACTCGATCAGCCATCTCCCGAACAATTCCAGTTCTCCTTCGCACTTCATCATTTCTCACTCGATCCATACGCGTCACTCCACACATACTCCTTAGACACCTCATCTCCATTACATTCAAACTTTTCCTCTCTGCTACACCCATATTCCATGTTTCAGGCCCCATATAATGCAGTCGGTACCACAATACCCTCATACAGCCTTCTCTTTACATCCATTCTAAGTGAACGACATCTAAACACTTTTTTCATTCCTCCCAGCACCTTTCCAACTTCATTCATTCTAAACTTCACTTCTGCATCTATTCTTCCATCCACAACAACATGTGACCCTAAATACTTAAAACACTCTACCTCCTCAAGCAACTGACCATTCAAAACTATATTCATCCTCCTACCATCTACCAACCTTGTACACTTCATCACTTTACTCTTATTTTCATTTATTTTCAGTTTCCTCCTTTCACACACCCTTCCAAACGCCTCTACCAACTGTCTCAATCTCTCCTCTGAATCAGCCACCAGTGCAGTATCATCCGCAAACAGCAGCTGCTTCAGATTCCACTCTTTACCATCATTCACCAGACTCAGTCCTCCACCTAACACTCTTGTATTCACCTCCCTTACAACACCATCCATATAAATATTAAACAACCAAGGCGACATGACACATCCCTGCCGCAGCCCCACTCTCACGGGAAACCAATCACTCACAGTATTTCCCACTCTTACACAAGCTCTACTATTTACATAAAAACTTTTCACTCCTTTTAGTAACCTGCCATCAAGCCCATTCAATCTTAAAACATTCCACAAAGCCTCCCTATCAATTCTATCATATGCTTTCTCTAAATCCATGAACGCCCAAAACACACCATTACCATTCGCTAAAAACTTTTCACACACCTGACTCACAGCAAACACCTGATCCACACACCCCCTCCCTCTCCTAAAGCTACACTGCTCATCACCATTCACTCCCTCTGTACCCTCTCTAACTCTCTTAATTAACACTCTACCATACACCTTACCTACAACACTCAACAGACTTATACCTCTAAACCTAGTACATTCATTCTTATCACCCTTACCTTTATACAATGGGACCACACAAGCACTTGCCCAGTCAATTGGCACCATACCTTGCACAAAGCACACATTCAACAATCTTACTAACCAGTCAACAATAATCGCTCCACCACCTTTCAGGCATTCCACAGCACACCCATCCATACCTGGTGCTTTTCCTGATTTCATCTGCTTTACTGCCTCTTGCACTTCCTCCATCGTGATCAAAGATTCATTCAACTCTCCCAACACATCTCTCTCTCTCTCTCTCTCTCTCTCTCTCTCTCTCTAAGACTATCTTTAAAGGGGTGATGACAAGGGCAATTAGGATCGTATTATTAAACCGGATCAAAGGTGTAGACAATCCCCCCGTTTTGTACTAGTAACTGCTGAATAACGTGATGATGACAGAACATGTGTGACCTTTCTGCATCTTTGCTGACTACACTGTGGCCCAATGTGGCATGCAGGGAGATCACATCACACAATCAGCTACGGGTGTCTCATAAAAGGCCGTCTGAAATGAGGGGTCCGCTTACATTTTCCCGCCCTTAATTATACCGTGGTTAAAACCATGAAAAACAATATGATGTGCTATTATCAAAGACTCTAGTGTACGAATACAGTATTACAACTAATGAGCCAGGGTTATTGGCTACAAAGATACATGGGATCTTATACATAAAAGATCTTAGTTCCTACGGTAAACAAGTCCCAGAGAGCTATATTCCACTTCGATGAAAAAACTGATGAATCACTTACTAAACTGTGCTAGTGCAACAAAATCAATTAAATGGAGAACAGCTAAACAGGTTTGTAGACTCATTATATGTGACTTCATATGTTTATTACAACCCTTAAACCTACCTGTTAAAGTAAAGGAGATATAAATGATTTAAAGTATCAAAAACAGAAAATTTCGAAAAGACGGGCATCAACCTTCTATATAGCCCTACAATCATACAAAATATGAGAAAATTCCAACACATGGATTCTGAGATACAGCGTAGACAGGCATGACCTACGATAACCTAAAATTCCACTTCGTGAGAAACGAAGTGGAATTTTCTGTGCAAGTTCAATATTTTAATAGACCATTTTCTTGTCATATTTTTCACGGTGTTCACTTCATTTAACTATCTACAACGGGACAAAAGTATAAACAAACTTTTACGCAACGTAATTTCCAGAACATTCACGAATATGGGTTATGGTATCTATGAGGTGTGATGAGGGCGGGAAGGGATGGAGGCAGGATCTAGGACCAGATCAACAGGGTGCGTAAAGCTACATGCCAAAATGATGTCCAGTGACTGACATACGGCATCTACAAACTGTTTAAATCATTCAGTACAATGACGCGGGCTAGCTTTTAGTCTTCCTACCACCAGATGCATTTATTCACCTTGAGATAGAACTCGAGTCGCGACGAATTAGTGAGTGCTTTCTTCCTGTTCGAAATGTCTCTCCAAAGCCAAATAAAATGTCTGGCGGCAGCAACAACAGAGTGCAGTATGTCATCTAATTCAAGGTTTAAAGTGCCAGGCTGGTGGTGCTGGGAGTGAGAGCTAAAGCCTTGAAAATCGACAGGCTTGAAAGGCATGCTGCAATGGTAAAACTGCTCGACAAAACGTGTCCTCATTTGACATACGGTGCGTGTTAGTTGCGATGGAACGGTGTGTATGTGTGACCAAGGTCTAGTGAGAGAGACCTTGTGTGTGACCAGAGGGGAGGGGAAAGGGGCAGGAGGCTGAAAGAAAAGGGGAAGGAGGCTTAAAGAAAAGGGGAAGGATCTAGAATCTTGAAAATCAATAGACTTGAACCTGTATAGTACAGCACATAACGCAATCAAAGGTGGCTGGCTTCAGAGTGACAATATCACAGTAATGGAGTGGCCCAATACCTTAGAAATCTAATGGCTTGGCCTTCATCAAAAGTCTGTTGTATGAGGGAAGTACCAACGGTGGCTACTGAGAAACTGTGACCACAAGGTTATATCGGTCCGAAATAACCTGGTAGTGAAGACATCCAATCATACAAACTTCCCTCAGCTCCCTTCCTATCCTCCCCAACAGAGGGATGGTAGGCTGCAGGATAAGGACAACTTCAGCTTGAATTTCACTGGGTTTGCCTTCAGATGAGCCTGGGTTGCAACTATTGTCCAGTTCACATCAATCTGACACACAGACTACATCGTGTGTGGGAATGGGAAGAAATGATTCTAGGCCTAGGCCGGTGTACATCAGAGGTCTAGGTCTGGGGATAAGGCCAAGGTTCGGGCGTAGCGTCATGGTGGTCTCTGAACACTTTTGGTGATATCTGATCATTTTATGGCAACAGGAAAAAGGTCAGGGTGATGATTATGATGATGCTCTCAATATTCCCCGCACGACCGGTGGACCTAACACGAAAAGCTCTGGGCCGTGGGGGTTAAAGGTAATAAAGCTGGACTGCCCAGACCCGGGATCGAACCGGGGACCTTTAGATCTTCAGTCTAACGCTCTCCCAACTGAGCTATCTAGGCATGAAAAGTATCCGTAATTAAATGACAAAATAATCATGCTATAGCTAATAATAAATGTCTGGTCAGATATGATGGAAACACATACACTTCTATGAAAACTACAAAATATCACAGTTAATTAAAGAAAACACAACGGATAATTACTTTTTAAGAAGGCAGCGCGTGCCTTTATGTTTCCACAAATATCTTGTACGAAGATGCAGTAAGAATGGAAACTTTTATCTATCTACTGCCAGACGCCTCAGCCCCGTAAGGTGTGGCCATAAACAAATCGCCTCCATGTCGCCCTGTCCAACGCCATTTCACTGCCCTGCTACAGCTCACACACCCCTCTCTCATATACCTCTCCACCCCATCCCTTCATCTCATCCTCGGCTTCCCCCTCGATCCCTCTCGCCCCCTTCCACCTCACTAGCATACACTCGTCTATCCTCGTCAGTCTCTCGCTCTCCATCCTCTCCACAGGGCCAACCCACCTCAGTGTAATCCTCCTAACGCTTTCTATCGCATCCATATCCACACCACAACGCTCCTTCACTTCCTCATTTGTCAGTCTGTCTCTCCACGAAACTCCACATGCTCTTCTCAAATAATTCATTTCCACTGCTCTCACTTGTGTCCTTCCAACAAGGTTCAAGCTTCAATTCCATACGTTAGGACTGGTATCACAATACTGTCATGCAGCGACTTTACTTCCGTGATCACTTCCCTGTTCCTTATCACTGCTTTCAAAGAACAAGCAACCTTTCTATTCCGTTGTACCCTTTCATACACTTCATCCTCGAAACTTCCATCTTTACTCATTACACTACCCAAGTACTTAAACGCACTCACATTTTCCATTTCCTCCTCATCCAGCCTCACGGTACAGCACATTCAGTGGCATCATTTCTCTCGAAGACCATAACTACTCTTCCCTACATTCACCTTTAGATTCCGTTTCTTACACACTCTCCCACTCATTCACCAAGCCTTGCAGTTCCTCTTCGTCTTCACTTAACAATACACTAGCATCTGAAAACAACAGAGCAGGGAGTTTCCAAACACTGTCCTCTCTCATTAGGCTCGCTCTAACATACACTCCCCTACCATGTACGTACCTCTTTTATAACCCCATCCATATTAAGAAAGGAAGCTTAAAGTTGTGAACAGAAATCAGTCTTCGGTATGTCTGCCTGGTAATAAATTACTTTCAAACGTAAGCTTAAATACATGTCAAAAAAGAACTTGTATTCGCTACTTCCCCCTAATACATGTCTTTTCTAAACGTGGGTCTAAGTCTTTCATTTGAACACTTCATGGCACTGCAATAAGCTCATTAATGTTGGCAGAGCAATTTATAAATTTTTGATCCTCTGTCATGGAAGCGTGAGGGGGTGTAGCTCAGTGGTAGAGCATTCGACTGCAGATCGAGAGGTCCCCGGTTCAATCCCGGGCGCCCCCTATTTTGCAGACTCCACTAGACTTAATTTAAAGGATTGTTGAATTATAAAAGAGACTCTTGCGATGGCCGGGAATCGAACCCGGGTCAACTGCTTGGAAGGCAGCTATGCTCACCACTATACCACCATCGCACGCTCTATTATGCAATTTTATGCGATTATAGTCAGTACGGTACGTGGGCGACCCCCGTCTCCCCCACAATATGTCCGTCCGGGCCCACCCATCCACATGCATGTGCAAGCACAACCACCTACAAACACCATGCGCATGCGCACACGCGGGCAATATATGTACAAAGAGAGAGAGAGAGAGAGAGAGAGAGAGAGAGAGAGAGTACAAAGGACAGGAGACATCAATGATCCTTTTGGGAACAAAATTTTCATCTTCCTGATCAAACTACACAAACGCAAGCAACAATGACGATCTTTCGTTTCGAGGTGCCTTGAAACTGGCTATTACGTAAAAGTGGAGGTCATAGGCAGAGGCAAATACAGACTCAGAAAGGCAGTTCAAAAGTATGCTTGCACCCACTCGCCTTAAGGAGGGCCGATTACACTTGGTTCACAGACTACACACATATCCAAACGTATTTTGAATTTGGCTCTCTTTTGTATTTTTTTTAATTGCAAGGAACGCCTTGCATAAAAAAAATAAAAAAAAATAAAATGAAGGACCAAGAGTATATACCAGTTAACTTGCATTAGAGAACTGGGGGTACGACGAAATACCGAACCGGCGGACAGTTACCGAATATACGTTCATACACACCTACAAAAAGGGTGAGTGCGTTGGCAATGGGTGCTGCTCGCCCGCCATAAGTGAGAAGGGATACAAGCAAACAGATCAGAAGGGCAGTGACCACTGAAATAATGACAGTAGAGGGAAAAAGTGATACAACACAACGGCAACGACATACAGAGGAGAATAACAGTATGTAAGAGAGAGGTTGATGAGAAAGAAAAGCTTTTGCCTCAACCCTACTACCCCCCCCCCCACACACACACACTGAAATGAGTATTCCATTAAGGGGTGCATAAGGCTCCTGTAAAAAATTAACACCAGCACTTGGGTAAAGAAAGTGCAGGAGTCTATTTTGCACACCCAAACTCTGACAAGCGCATTCTGCATGGGAATTAATGTGATTTTCCATGCCTGGTAACGAGAGACAAGTACCCCAGGAATACAGTACAGAGATGATAAAGGATAAATTGCATAATACTGAATACTGAGGAATATGTACCGTAATCTTGTGGAAGATTTTGGCGGAGTAAAAGATGGAGAAATCGAGTTTTTGATACAGTCAAAGTACCAAGATTTCTTTTCCCTCATTCGGAAATAACAAGCACGTCAGAAACCATCCAGGCCAAGACCTCATCTACTGACTGTAGAAGTATCTACTGTGGCAGATGCTGCGAGAAGAGGGTGGAGCAGGACAGTGTGGAGTCATCAGCGTATGAGTGGACAAAGCTAGATGTACGTACACAGACCACTGATGAACAGGAAGAGGATAAAGGACAGAACCCTGATGAACACACTCTTAACGGCTTTAGAAGAACAGTGGTCTCCTACATCAGTAGCTACAAAGCACCCCCCTCCTCCCCCCCAAAAAAAAAACTTACTGACAACAGAAAAATGGAAAGAAACAGCAATGGGGCAATTTAGACATTTAATGTGTAGACTGGACTAAGTCGTTAAGTCTCTGAGATGCCAAGTGCAATGTCAAAAGTTTCACAATTGTCCCTGAAAGAGGAAGAGCAAGAACCTGAAGGGAACTGAAAAGCCCATCAGTGGAACGCCCCAGACGGAACCCATACTGACGGTCAAAAAGGTTATGAGAGGAAAGGATATAAGGAATACTTCTGCTTTGGACAGACTAAAAGACTGACGATAACAATACACTGATTACTGAAAACGAAATAATGAAACCTCAGCTATGGGATTCTGATAACCACTTTAAATAATTATAAACAAACCCACACTTACACCAATCTCTCACTTGAGAACATATCGGTATTATGAGACTTGGACCGGTATATCACCATCCTAACTTTCTTCCTATCTAACTCTGAGTCCGGCGATGCTTGTTTTTTTTTTCAACTACTCAGGATACGTTCAGATTATTTTATTAAACTCAGGAAAGGCCTTTCGTACTGAAGGGGTCAATATGGGCTGTATCGAACCTCACAAGTCTGCAAGCTTGTTATAGACCTAAGTAAAATAGTGTGGGGAAAAAAAAAGTCCTTGGATTAAAAGGGAAAAGGATAGGACTATGTACGGTTCAGAAAACATGGAATGAAAAATATGAATGAGGGAAAACTACCAACAGCACGGCCAGTGAAATGGACGACTAATTCACAAAGGCTTCAAAATAATAAACTTCCAATAACGTCCCATAAAAAAAAATGTTAATTATAGTGAAGCCATACCTTCCTCAACATGTGGCCCGTTGGTCTAGGGGTATGATTCCTGCTTTGGGTGCAGGAGGTCCCGGGTTCAAATCCCGGACGGGCCCTATGACCTTTTTAATCTATTCACCCCGAAGACGTCTTTTCCCTACTATTCTTGCCATCTCCTGACAACTGTATTTAGCTGGTGATGTTTCTCGAAACTCTAGGAATTACATGCATCTTTCATTAACTCTTTCACTATGACATGTGTGCTGTGAGCTAAGCACTATCAGCTTTAAGATACAAGAGGAAACCAACAGAAAACGCTACCGAATTCAGGAGGATAAGCTCTCTTATTTCAACAGCGCCAGTCTCTCCCTCTCTCTGATTCCGGTAACGTGTTCATATTGCTTGTTCTTACTACCACCAGACGATACTATTCAACCAATGAGAGACTTTTCGAACAGGAGGGGTTAGATATAGCCTTCATTAACTACTCCACTACTGATGATTCTTTCCAAGATGAATAAAACCTTCTGTGGTTGCACGAATCAAATGAAAAACACGTCATTGGATTGAAGGCATTAATAGTCCTTTCAAAACACGTCACTGGATTGAAGGCATTAGCAGTCCTTTCAAAACACGTCGCTGGAGTGAAGGCATTAGCAGTCCTTTCAAAACACGTCGCTGGATTGAAGGCATTACTATTCCTTTCGGCCTATGACTTCCGTCTTACAATGTCCTCAAGTCCTGTCCCTGGCCCTTATTATGTAGTAAATTGTGGAACCTCATGATGAACTTTCAAATTTTATTCTCCTTGCCCCCATACCCTTTTATTTAGTTTGGGAGAGACCTTTATTAGAGATGGAGTTACCTGAGGATACAGCTAATCCAACAGGGTCGAAAAATCTCTCCGTAATTATAATATTACCCTCTCTATATAGCAAGACAAAATTCATGAAACGTTCCCTTCAACTCCATGGCGTATGTTTAAGTTACATTCCTGCTACCAGCCTCCCTTCACTTTACCTTGGCCTAACACTGCCATCCCTGCATCTTGACTGCTGACTTTTAACAGCAGATTAACACTAGAATTGGAATGCTGCTCAAGAAGCGAAATGAAAGGATGGAGAGCCGCTGCACTATTAATTTTTATTTTTTTCTGCTACTGAGCTACGTGAAACAATCTATGAAGATGAAAATTTGGGTCAAGTTAAAGTGACTGAATCACAGCTCTTCACTGCATTTTTCAGCCTGGAAAAGACCTTAGTATTGAAGGGCTTATTGAAATCAATACCTAGGTCCGTATTCTCGTCGGCTAAGGAGGTTCCGTAACACCTTTTCATCAACGATTCATTTTTGGGTACGTCTGAATAATTTCAATTTGTATGTCATTTATGCTGAGTATGGAGGCACCTGAAAGATTTACATGACAGAAGAGGATAGATAGTAAGGAGTAAAGAGCAAAATAAATCCGTTAGGAAGAGGTGTTAGGGAGGTTCCTTAACCTACAAGACTACGGGCCCTAATCCCTTCAGATCGAAAAAAAAAAAATAAAGTAAAAATAAACAGCAACCGTAGGAAAAATAAAAACGGTCCTCAGGCAGAAGGAGTTAGCGCTCCAAAGGTCGTGAAACCACACCGATTATATCATGTGCTTATCAAAATATACTTAGAACATCTTGATCCAGGAACGCCTCAGCCACTTCACTACGATGACCAAACGATTTTATTCAACACAGGAGAAATGTTTCGAGTAGTAGATGTTGCACAGTCTTCAATACGCTCTTTGCAACTAGAGGTCTCTCTTAACTTGTATAAAACTGTGCAGCTGAAGCCAAAGTGGAAATACGCCACAGAAGCGAAGAGGTTGTTGATGATGTATCTTAATCCCAGTCTGCCTGGCCAAGCAGACCCGTTTATCGTAGGTAAGCAACCGCCCCTATGGGGTCGTCCCATTGGTTCCCTACACCGCCGATGTGTCTAGGTCTTGGTGTGGATTGTGCTGTGCTGTGCTGTATTATGGGTTATGTTGTGCGGGCCTATTCTACAAGCAAGGCACGTGTCATCAACTACAGCATGACTCCACCCAATCCGAAACAGTTTCCGGTATATTATTTTTAATCACGTGGTCGTATTCCAAGTGGCTTTAAAGATTTCACAGCCCATCTTCACTGGCGACTTATTCTGCCACATCACATACAGAGAATGTCAAGGTGTAGAGTGCAAAATACCGGTAAATAGTTTAGGAGGAGGTGACAGATGGGTGCGACATATCCCTGCACTTGTATTTGCTTTCTTCACGCCCATGCTGATTACAGACAAAAATCGATGCGGTTGCCGTGACCAGGATTCGAACCTGGGTTATTGCGGCCACAACGCAATGTACTAACCACTATACGATCACGGCTATTGTACCACGATACCTCTCGCTTGACACAATTATTACACATCGCTCCGTAACAAAAACCCAACGAC
>JAGKTI010001500.1:51475-83665 GCA_018397915.1 Birgus latro | reverse complement strand
CACACACACACACACACACACACACACACACACACACACACACTGTATACAAAAGAAGCTGTATAATATAGATAATGAAGGGTGAAATATTTTAAAATTTATACATATATTTTATTTCATCTTGTATACTAATTCCAACAAACAAACAGACATAGCATATATGGTGGCTAATATCTGTCTAGCAGGGGTGGTGCAGAGCCTGTCGTGGTGCTCCCCTAATTGGATACAGTGATACAAATGTGATGCCCAGCCATGACCCAAACTTTCAGTCTTGTTTTGATGAGGCACTGTCTACCACAGGGTAACTTTGATTGCCTGCTGTTGTTGGATCTGCTCGGTCGGACACACTGGAGTAGCAAAACAGTGTCAACAACAAGTAGTTGTCTAATAACTTGTCCAGTGTCCCTGCCTTTCGATATCCTCAGTTAATCTCCATGGCATGGATGATTCTACGTTGTATATGAATCGCTTGTTCCTCCTGAGGCTTTCCCATTGAGCCTTTGATGTTGTGGTTCCCAGCAGTTGACCATATATGCCCATACACTCTAAATGGGATTTAGGTCACATGCTGTGCTGGGCCAATCCATTAGCACTGCTTCTTGTGGTCATCAAACCAATGGATGACGTTCCTGGCGATATGCACTGGGCAGAGGTCCTAAAGACTGGGAAACATTGTACTGTATTTTATAAACTTACCCTGACCTGTTCACATTCTATGAATGTAGCAGTAGTAGTAGTAGTTGTTGTTCCCTAGGAAGTCTGGCCGAACAGCCCCGAGTCCTTAAGGAAGGCCACGGCCGAGACCAGGCTTTCCCACAGAGCTCTCAAGGAGTGTATGTTGTGTTGTTGATGCAAGTGACTTTGTGCAATGCAGTCTTCCATAATGTGCTTAATACAGTAGAACCTCAATTATTTGGGAGCCACAGGGAAAATCGATTTTTCTGGAAAATTGATTAACACCCATTTCCTGTTCTCTTACACCTGTGATTCTCAGACTAGAGGAATTTTGATGGGTCACAGGGACATAAAATAGGCCTAATGCTTTATTTAACTGAAATTGTAATTATCCTTACTACACTATTAGCTAGAATGTGACATATATTTACATGTAAAATAGGGGATTAGGTTCTATGAGCCTCATATTTTTCATTAAAAATATAGTTAAGGATAATTATAAATATCTGTCTTACAGTACTCAAGACGTGTGTTTACATACGATCTCACCGACTGGACACATCACTGCATACTGCATTCTAACCTAACCTAACCTAACCAATTAGTTTTGCCCCCTAATACCCTCCATAAAAAGTTTAATCGCCAAGGATTGCCACAAAGCCTCTTGAAAGTCCTCATTACCAATCAAGCTCTTGACCTAAACAACACGTGAATGATGGCTGTCTAGCATCACGCATATTTCACCTGGAATAAGTTTCGGTGCACATTTAAAAAAAAAAAATGCAGTGTGAAACTATTTTTGAAAGCCATTAGTCATCATCAATAAAGGAAAAAAAGCTATAAAGAAGTCTTCAGCAAGGACTGATGGTTTCAGGACAATTCGCCGTCTAGTCAAACTTGCTGTCACAACAGTAACAAGACAATTTGCTGTCATTAATGATAACAGCTATGGGTGATGCTAGAATATAATTCACAGGCAACTACAGCGAGGAAGAAACAATTATTGACTAAAAGTGCAACTAATAAATAATATCCAAAGCCTACACTATTGAATATAGACTTTGACGGATCCCCCTGAAATATAGTTATTAAAGTATTGATTAATTAATAATAAGTATTTATAGGATGACAGGGAGTCGTCCAGGGTGTGAATTGTCCTGATGGGGAATCGTCCATGTTTTGACGGCGAATTGATTTGATGGTGAATTGCCTCGGAAAACACTGAGTTGCGGGTGATGCAGGCTCATCGACATGAGTGGATAGGCTGGCTGGGGGTTGAACAGGCCTGATGGGGGAGACTGGTGGAGCAGCCATTTTTGCTGGAGTACTTGCTGGTGTGGACGTTGATGCATCACTATCTGGGAACCCCACAAATGAGTAGGAGGATACAAGTGAAATGTTTGCTGTTTTTGCATGTTTACCCCTCGTGAAAAGTCCCTGATGTCTGACTGTTTGATTGCTACACGACAGCGATTTTGGAAGTCATCATTAATAGCTACGAAAATGAAGCAATTCATTAGCTGTGTCGGCTAGATTTCTCTCCATGAATCTGATGATCTTTTGAAATGATTCATCAGCATCTTTCCACGAACAGCCAGGAGTCATGGCTCATATTCGTTTCGTTTCGTTTTTGAAGGCTCCAACATGCTTGCGTGCATCTGCCTTGGTCACCTAATGGCGGCTCTCCATGCTGCTTGATCTTTGGCAGCCTCCCTATTCAGTCCCTTAACCCATAAGTCATACTTAATGACCTCGTCCCATGTCTTTCTTGGTCTACCCCTCCCAACCCCTCCCCCTATATTAACACTTCTCACCCTCAGCACCCAATTATCATCCCCCATCCTTTCCACATGTCCAAACCACCTCAGCCTACCTCTCCTCATCACAACACCAATACACTCCAGTCTCATCCTACCTCTCAACTCTTCCATCGTAAACCCAGCCCCCCCTAGGCCTTGCACGCAGGGACGCACTGCACATCCTCCTAATCATTGTCATTTCTATATGTTTAAACCTGCAAATATCCTCTTCCTTTACTGCCCAGGTCTCACTACCATACAGCATCACACTCCTAACACATGCTGCATACAAAGACCCCTTAGCACGTAAGGAGAGTCCCCTCAATGTCAGGAGAGGCAACAGCTCTCTGAACTTCTTCCAACCACTTCTCACCCTAGCAACCGAGCTAACTCCAGCCCCACCTCCGGCACATGACATGTCTCCCAAATAACAAAACTCCTCCACACACTCAAGAGACTCACCAGCAAGTTCAACCCTCTCACGCCTAACAATCTCCACCTGCTCTCCCCGACACGCCGCACACACAAAATCAGCATTATCTCGCAGTCTACCTCTAATACCACTACATCTCTTGTGCACCCATTTATCACAAACACTACACAATATGGAATTACTTCCCACACCCTTGTGTCAAACTGCACTTGGCCACTCTCCCTCTCCTCTGATTGTACCACCACCAACCCTAGATATCATCACTTTTGTTTATCTGCATTTACCCTTAAGCCCTTGTGCCCCATACCATCTCTCCACTTCTTAAATCTTTCCTCCAATATTCCACCAAATATTACGGAAAATTGTGATAAAACAGTGGTGTGTTGCTGTGTTTACACTGTTAAGCCTCAAATCAATGGTGGGGACTGCGGTGATGCGCTCGGTGGCGAAGGAATGAAAACATTCGGGTGGGATGGTTGTGCAGTGAATTTTAAATGCCGGTTAGGTCCTGGATTTTCCCCGGTTGATCAGTTTTTGAAATTTTCTTTGAATTGTCCGGTTTAGCACCAATTCTGGTTGACTGGCTCGCTGATAATCGAGGTTCTGTTGTAGTATGGGATGCTGTGTTGCATCCTGGACAGGCATTAGCAACTGAATCATCCAGCCTCTTTTGATAACTCAGGAGGGCTGGTTGTTGCCCACATCTCAGCCTGACCAGATGGACCTGTCCTCATGAGGAAGGTACAATTGAGAAGGGTGGATATCGGGGGGGCATGCGTGCAGCTGTGTGCTGTCTTTGAGTGACTGAATGGAGTGGCGAGTGATTGGAGCATGGATATGCTTCTGGAAGCTGGTTTGAGGCAGGTGAGGGGGGAGAGGTGACGGTATTTGCATATGATATTGTGTGCTGGGTGTTGTTTTGACATTCCTGGGTGTTTGTGGATGTGGTGCCATGTACTGTAGGGATGGTGTGGGTTTGTGGAGGCTGCAGCAAGAATTTTTGTGCCTCTCATGTCTAGATGATTCTTGACTTTGAGGACTTTGGTTTCTTGGTGAAAGTGGTCTGTAGGTGTGGTAGCTATGCAGCCTGTGATTATATTTAAGGCCTTGTTCTGTATGGTCTGTAGGGTGTTTTAGTGTGGGTAGAAGCTCAGCAGGGCATGCTTAATTTATCAATTAACGTATGTAATGTTTTTATACTGTGGTAGTGGTTTCTTTATTGTGTCCGAATTTTGTATGGACAAGTGACCTTAGGGCGTTGAGTCTTGGTGTTAATTTATTTTTAATGTTTGTGATGTGTTGTTTAAATGACATTGATGTATTATATGTTACACCAAGGATTTTGTGTGTGTGTGTGTGTGTGTGTGTGTTAAATGGGTGTTGTATATCGTGAGGTGTGGAATGTGACTATTTTCTGCTGTCCAGTTTGTGAGAAGGGCCACTGTAGGTTTGGCTGGGGCTACATTGAGTCTGTTTGTGGTGAACCATTCGTGTAGTTTGTTGAGGTAAGATTGGAGGATGTGTGCAGCTGTCTGTGTGCTTTGGTGTATACATGTATGTGTTATGTCGTCTGCATAGGAAGCTGTGTGTATCTGTGGTGTGTGGGGTGTGAGTATGTTGTGCATGTATAAATTAAAGAGTGTAAGGGACAAAACAGTTCCTTAAGGGATGCCATTTGTGAAGTTTCTGATGTTCGATGACTGACTGGCAAATCTTACATGTGCACAACTACATGCTAAATAGTTTGCCAGCCATCTTTTTGTGTTATTGTGCATGTTTGTTTTGAATATTTTCTTTGTGAGGTTATGGCGGGGGATGACATCAAAAGCTTTGATAATGTCTAGTTGACTAGGAGTGTTCTGTGTGGTGGCCTAGCTGATTAATGCCATCAAAAGCTCTTTGTGTAGGGTCTGTGAGAAGAGTGTTTATGGAGTGTAGTGGCCTAAAACCACATTGTGATGGGGCTATGGGGATGTGAGGTGTTACTACTATAATTGTATTACTAATTGTTCGGTGACTTTGGAGGGGGTGTGGAGGAGTGTGATTGGGTAATGTGAGGAAGACAACGTGGGAGATAGTGAAGCCAGTACCATGCTTTGAGATGTTGGGTATTATGTTGTGCGATTAGCTGAAGTTTGATACGTTGGTGAGCGCTTGTATGTTTTGGTCCAAGATGTTTAAGGTGTATGTTGCAGATGAGTGCATAAGGTTGCAAACGATGTGCTTCGTCTGGTTGTAAGTGAAGGGTACGAAGTCTGGGTCTGTGGGGAACTGTCTCTTGCACCGGATGACACGTTGATTGTCACGATGGGGGTTTAGATGACTGGCGTGTGAAAAGGGATTGATGAGAATGCTTGCTTGTTGTTTGTTTGAGGGTATGGTGTCTGTTGTTGCGATGGCAGCGTGTGATTGTGTAGTGTTGCTGTTGGAGAGTGTGATGCTATTTAGTGTTTTGTAGAGTTTACAGATGTTTGTTTCGTGATAATGTGTTTTAAGATAATTATTCCAATTTAGTGTTTGCTGCTCTGACATTTTTTTATTTGAGTGTTGAGTTCTTGTGTTTGTTGTACAGTGTCATGTATATGGGGTGTTGGGGAGTGTCGTAGTGTGTCGTGTTGACTGATGAGGCCTTGAATTTCTAGTGTGAAGTTCAGGTTGTGTCTCTTTCTGTTGCCTGTAGGGATGTGTCTTTTGTCTGCATTTTGAATACAGTAAAACCTCGATATAACGGACTTCAGTAGACCGGAATTCGCTTTTATCGGACTCGAGGAGCTACCGGACTAAACTCCTGTATATCAGAAAAAGTCCGATAAAGCCAGAAAGCAGTCCGGACTGCCTGACAACTTCAGCTATGTTCACCACAATAAGACAAGTAAAAGACATGTTTTTCAGTGCACAGTACAGTATTATTATACCATTTGATTAATATAGTGAAGGTATAACACAGTACAATACCGCAATGGTGGTAAAAACCACTGATGCAATCTGGACTAATGTCTGATATATCGGAGAAAGTCTGGATTAGCAGGGGTAAGTCCGGATGTCGCTTTTATCGGAAAATCGCATATTTCGGACTGGCCTGAGCCCCAATTAGTCCGTCGTAGTGAGGTCTTACTGTAATTGTATTGAAAATGTGCCCTCGGGCTATGTTTGTGATGGGTGTACTGTTTAATGTTTCAAAGTGTTGTTATGTTTTGGTTGTGAAGGCCTCCCAGTTGGCTCTCTTATAATTAGTGTATGTATGTCTGTGGCCTGCTGGAGTGATTCTGGTTTTGGTAGTGATGATGATTGGGAGATGGTCAGAGCCAAGGGTTTTGACCACTCTCCATGATGTTGTGGGGGCAAGGTATGGGGAGCAAAAGGCGATGTCTGGGGATGATGGGAGGAAGAGGGCTTGGTGTGGGGTATGGGTATGTTGATAGAGGTTGTTGAGGATGAAAATATCTGTTTGGGATTGTAGTGCCAACCCTCTGTCTGAGTTGTTGACATGCTAGGTTGATGCCTTGTTGTTGAAATTACCACCCAGGATGATGTTGGGTATTGTGATAGTGTTTCAAGATAATTATTCCGGTTTAGTGTTTGCCGCTCTGACATTTTTTTATTTGAGTGTTGAGTTCTTGTGTTTGTTGTACAGTGTCATGTATATGGGGTGTTGGGGAGTGTCGTAGTGTGTCGCATTGACTGATGAGGCCTTGAATTTCTAGAGTGAAGTTCAGATTGTGTCTCTTTCTGTTGCCTGTAGAGATGTGTCTTTTGTCTGCATTTTGAATAATTGTATTGAAAGTTTGCACAGTGGTGCTATGTTTGTGATGGGTGTACTGTTTAGTGTTTCAAAGTGTTGTTATGTTTTGGTTGTGAAGGCCTCCCAGTTGGCTCTCTTATAATTAGTGTATGTGTGTCTGTGGCCTGCTGGAGTGGTTCTGGTTTTGGTAGTGATGATGATTGGGAGATGGTCAGAGCCAAGGGTTTTGACCACTCTCCATGATGTTGTGGGGGAAAGGTATGAGGAACAAAAGGTGATGTCTGGGAATGATGATGATGATGGAAGGAAGAGGGCTTGATGTGGGGTATGGGTTTGTTGATGGAGATTGTTGAGGATGAAAATATCTGTTTGGGATTGTAGTTCCAACCCTCTGTCTGTGTCAGAGTTGTTGACATGCTAGGTCGATGCCTTGTTGTTGAAATCACCACCCAGGATGATGTTGGGTATGTTAGTGATGTGGTATGTTTGAGGAGAATAATTGTGTGGTACTGTGGGGGATGATTGGGGGGAAATGAGATGCTAATAGCTGTAACCTAATTTTTTGCAGCATTTTACAGAAATAACACAAAACATAACAGTAGTGAAAGAAATTTAGTAAGTTACTCACCATCCACTCTCTTGATGTAGCGCTGCTTTGGGTGTCTGCCTGTTCCAGTCTTCCTTCCTTCCTCTTGTGTCGTTCTTTCCTTCATTCTTCCCTCCTCCTCCTGCCTTCTGTCTTTCTTTCCTTCATTCTTTCCTTGATTCATTTTACTACTGCATATGGGTGACTCTACACTGAGTGACAAGCCAATTGGTTTCCTGTACACCAGGAAACCATTTACTACACTGGGTGGTAACCATATAACCAAATTATGGCACCTGGTGGTTTAGTGAGTACTTAAGGTGCTCCAATCAAATCGGGCCGGTGCAGGTTTATATCTATGGAGCAGTTGGGGTTTATTGCTCATTTAATGCTGCTCAGGGATGAGTGAGGCTGGTCACTCTCATCTTAAATGTCAGGACCAACTTGTCTAGCCCCAGGCTCCTACATTTCTCATGGCAACATTGGATTGGATGATGGATGGATACTCATATATACCCAGTGATGCCCGTTTTGTGCTGGTCACTCTCATCTTAAATGTCAGGACCAACATGCCTATCCTCAGGCTCCTACACTTCTCATGGCAACATTGGATTGGATGATGGATGGATACTTATATATACCCAGTGATGCCCGTTGTTTGTAATTTATGAATAGACTGTAAAATGTGATTAGAATAATGCAATCATGCACTAACTGCAGTAGATTGGCCTTCTTATCAAGCTGTCACACATTAAGGGCACAATTATCACAGTGGGGGTAAAAATTTGACTGAGCACTCATTTTTCGTTAAGAGAATAAGAAAATGCTCCACGTGTTTGGTAATAGCCTTGCAGACTTTGTATGTTCTGTTTCAGCTCTAAATATTTATAACTTTCAAACTTTCTTCATAATCAAGCATCAAAACTACTTAACAACCCTAATGACAATAGAATATTTTGGTCAACTCTTAATTCTTTCAATAATAATTTTTACAAGTCATCATCCATTCCCCCACTAAAATCTTCAGATGGCAATTACAAATGACCCACATAGGAAAGCAAATATCTTTGCCAGCACATTTGCCAGAAATTCTACCTCGGAGGAAGTCAGCCAGAACGTCCCAGTATTAGACCTTTACTCTCCCGAAATTGTCCCACTTAAAATACAGACAAGGTATGTAAAATCCATCCTAGACAATTTACCTACCAATAAAGCTCCAGGCCTAGATGGAATTCCTCCAATTGTTTTGAAAAGTGTTCCCAGAACTTGCACCTGTTCTTGTTAAACTATTCAGACTATGCATATGTACTTCTTCATTCCCTAATTCATGGAAAGAAGCCAATATCCACCCATTTCCAAAGAAAGGAAGTTCCTCTGACTCCTCTGATTACAGACCAATAGCTGTCACATCTTCTCTTGGTAAAGTATTCAAAATTTTAATCAGTAAGAAGAAAGCATATAATGAATGGATGAGGAACAGGGGCGACGAAGAAGCTGAGAGACGGACGAGAGAGTTATATGTAGTGAGGAGGAGAGAGGTGAAAAGATTAGTAAGAAGAGAGTGGATGAGGAATTTGAGTGCAAAGTGGAGGGAATGTAAGAAAATGTTCTGGATAGAGGTAAAGAGAGCTAGACAGGGTGCCAACGAAGTCAGTGGGTGTGTGAAAGATAAAAATGGTAGATTACTAGTGGAGAAGGGAGAAAAAGTAAACAGATGGAGAGAACACTTTAATGAACTGTTGAACATAGAGAATGAAAGTAATGCAAGTATAAGTGGCTGGGGAATGGCAGGGGGGAGGAGGGTTGTGAGAAGAGAGGAAGAAATCACCAGGATGGAAGTGGTGGAAGCAAAGAACAAAGTTAAAATGGGGAAAGCCCCAGGAATTGATGGAGTGTGTGGTGAAATGCTGAAGCATGGGGGAGAGATAGTAATAGAATGGATGTGGAAGGTGAGCAGATTGGTGCGGGAGGAGGGTAGAGTCCCGGGGGATTGGAAGTCAGGTATAATTATTCCTCTGTACAAAGGAAAAGGGGAAAAAGCAGTGTGTGGTAATCATAGGGGCATTTGCCTTCTCAGTGTAATGGGAAAAGTATATGGTAGGATACTTATTGACAGAGTTAGGGAAATTACTGAGGAATTAGTTGGAGAAGAACAAGGAAGTTTTAGGGAGGGAAGAGGTTGTGTAGACCAGATATTCATTCTTAGATCCTTAGTGGAAAAGTTTCTAGAGAAGGGCAAGAAGTTGTATGCAGCCTTCATGGATCTGGAGAAAGCATATGACAGGGTGGATAGACAAGGTTTGTGGAAGGTATTAAGAATATATGGAGTGGATGGGAAGTTGTTGAAGGCAGTGAAGAGTATGTATGAGGGTGCTAAGGCTGCAGTGCGTGTGGATGGCAAACTGAGTGACTCTTTCCATTTGAAGGTTGGATTGAAACAAGGATGTGTCATGTCTCCATGGTTGTTCAATTTGTATATGGATGGGGTTATAAAAGAGATACAAGGTTGGGCAGTGGATTTTGGAGCAGCCCTAGTGAGAGAGGGCAGTGTTTGGAAACTCCCGGTACTGTTGTTTGCAGATGATACTGTGTTGTTGAGTGAAGACGAAGGGGAGCTGCAAGGCTTGGTAGATGAGTTTGGGAGAGTGTGTAAGAAACAGAATCTGAAGGTGAATGTGGGGAAGAGTAAAGTGATGATCTTCGAGAGAAGTGAAGCCAGTGAATGTACAGTGAGATTGGATGGGAAAGATATGGAGAATGTGAGTGAATTTAAGAACTTGGGCAGTGTGATGAGTAAGGATGGAAGTTTGGAGGGTGAAGTGCTCGAAAGGGTGCAGCAGGGAAGAAAGGTAGCTGGTTCGTTTAAAGCAGTGATAAGAAACAGGGAGGTGAGCATGGAAGTGAAAAAGTTGTTACATGACAGTATTGTGATACCAACTCTGACATATGGAAGTGAAGCTTGGACCCTGTTGGAAGGACAGAAGTCAAGAGTGAGAGCAGTGGAAATGAGTTATTTGAGAGGAGCATGTGGAGTCACATGGAGAGACAGACTAACAAATGAGGAAGTGAAGGAGCGTTGTGGTGTGATTGAGGATGTGATGGGAAGCATTAGGAGAAACACGTTAAGGTGGTTTGGGCATGTGGAGAGGATGGAGAGTGAAAGACTGACGAGGAGAGTGTATGTGAGTGAGGTGGAGGGGGCGAGAGGGAGGGGGAGGCCGAGGATGAGGTGGAGGGATGGAGTGGAGAGGTATATGAGAGAGGGGGGTGTGAGTTGGGAGCGTGGTAGTGAAATGGTAGGGGACAGAGTGACATGGAGGCGATTTGTTTGTGGCCACCCCGTTCGGGATCAAGGCGTCTGGCAATAGATAGATAGAATCAATAAGCTCATAGTTAAACACCACAAATCCAACTACTTAATTAGCGATAAACAATATGGTTTTTGCCACGAAAGAACGAAAGATCCACCATTGACATACTTAATATCCTGACTCATAACATTCATCAATCAATTGACCTATATGGAGAAACTCACGCAGTAGCCCTTGACATTTCCAAGGCTTTCGACAGAGTATGGCATCATTCCCTGCTGTCCAAACTCCCTTGCTATTGACTAACGACTTTTGTTCCTGTGCTTGCCTCATATCTCAGCGACAGAAAAATAAAAGTAGATGATGTATAATCCAATTTCCATTCAGTTAATCCCAGCATGCCACAGGGGTCAGTTCTGGCACCAACCCTGTTCCTTGTTCATATTAATGATCTCTTATCTGTTACCCACAATCCCATCCATTCATATGCAGATGACTCAGCACTTCACAATTCATTCACATTCAGACACCCTTCTACAAAGTCTGATATCTCTAATTCTCAACTCAGCACAGCCATCTCCATAAATCAAGACTTATCTATGATCAGTGAATGGGGACAAAACAACCTTGTCTCATTTAATGCTAGTAAAACCAAATATATAGAATTTACTGATAGACAGATATTGCCTGCTTCATATATTACCTTCAGTGCTACTAATATTCCCCTCTCCAAAAGTATTGAAATTCTCGGCATCTCACTTAACAGTGCCCTCAACTGGACCTCTCATGTCAGATCACTTGCTAAAACTGCCTCAAAGAAACTTGGATTATTGCACAGAGTCTGTAACTTCTTCACCGACGAGCAGATAGCTATAATTTACAAAAATCATGTGCACTCTCAGCTTGAGTATTGCTGACCCTTGTGGAATGGATGTGGAGAGGTTGCATTAAAACTACTAGACAAAATTCAGAAGAAAGCTGTTGGAATTATTAATAACCCTGCTATTACAAGTAATTTATCTTCTCTACGAGTAAGAAGGAATGTTGCCTCCCTTGCATTATTTTACAGATACAGTAAAACCTCGACATAACGGACTTCAGTAGACTGGAATTCGCTTTTATTGGACTCGAGGAGCTACCGGACTAAACTCCTATACTGTATATCGGAAAAAGTCCGATATAGCCAGAAAGCAGTCCGGACTGCCTGACAACTTCAGCTATGTTCACCACAATATGACAAGTAAAAGACATTTTTCAGTGCAGAGTACAGTATTATTATACCATTTGATTAATGTAGTGAAGGTATAACACAGTATACTACTGCAATGGTGGTGAAAACCACTGATGCAATCGGGACTAATGTCTGATATATTGGATCCAGATTAGCAGGGGTAAGTCTGGATGTCGCTTTTATCGGAAAATCGCATATTTCGGACTGGCCTGAGCCCCAATTAGTCCGTTATAGTGAGGTCTTACTGTATTTTTATGGCAAATGCTCAGATGAAGTTGTGTCCATTGTGCCACCTCTCCATGCCTTCCCTTGTGCTACACGGGCATCTGGCAGCGCTCGTGACTGGAATGTCACACTGCCATATTGCAGAACCTCCGCGTATCAGAATTCTTTTATTCTCCGAACTGCATCTTTCTGGAACTCGCTTCCTCAGAGTTGTTTCCCTCCAAACTTCAATCTACAGCTGTTCAAGTCCAACTGTTGCAGATATTTCATGAATCGAGGACACCAGTAACCTAGTGTATGGATTTTTTTTTTTTTTTTTTTCTGATTCATTTGTTTTCCCTTCCTCTGTTCTGTTATTTAAAAAAAAAAATATTAATAATAATAATCTTTGTTAATAAATATGAAAAAATTTGCTTACCTGCATTACAATTTTCTCTGAGAAATGAATCACATATGCTTTGACTGTATGGACAATGACCCCCTCCAGAATTTCTAAATACTGGTCTGCAGTGAATCGGCCTTTTATTTCCATAAGTTCCCCCAAACTGTTGAGGTTTATCTGTCCCCCCAAGTGTGCAGTCACATGGCCACTTTGGGCCTCTTGATATAGGTGCTGTGGTTCATAGCTTGTGTTATGAGGCCTTCAGCAGTGAAGGCACCCATATTCTGTTGAGGAAAAGGTTTTCTCATCAGAGAATGTCACTTGAGCCCAGAAATCTCGAGCTTCTTCAGCATATCATTCAGCAAACCTCGGTCTTCCTTCCTGATGCCGTTCCTCAAGCCTCTACTTCACTGCAGACATCTTATGATGTAGCCCAGCCTCATGGAGCCATTGTCTTACTATCATTGCAGATATCTCTAACCATAACCAATTCTTGGTCTCCACTGCATTAGTAAATGGATGTTCTTGGACATGTGTGACAATCCTCTTGTTGTCTGCTGCAGTAGTCACTTTCGGATATCCTGATTTTGGCAAATCCCTTAAATTCCCTGACACTTCATATCACTTCAGCCATAACTGGACTGTGGTTTGGAACATTCCCATTTTTTGTGCTGTGTGGCTGATGGAGAAACCTGCTTTCCGCATACCGATAAACTTCTCTCGCTGAGACATGGTTCTGTGGTGATACTAGGCTACCATGGCTGTTTTCACTGACGATGTTTTTTTCTCTAGTGCAGCTCCAAAGTCAATGGAGCCTGCTGCTCGCTTTTTATAAGAACCCTTCACACTTTGGGGATGTGGGAGGGTCTAAGGGGGGGGTAATGTGAAGTGTTGGAAGTTTGCATGTCTGGCAGAGTAAAACATTCACACCACCACCACCCCCATCTCCTCCTCCTCCTCCTCATTGCATATTAATTCGAGGGGTGTAAGATCAGTTTAATTATTACTAGTAAGCCTCATTGCAGATTAATAAAGGAAGCAAGGATGGAAAAAGAGGGAGGAGAAAGAGTGAGAAGAAGGAAGTGTAAGGGAAGTGAGAATGAAGTGTAAAAAGGAGGGATGAGAGGGGGAGTATCTAGGAAGGAGGGGAGGAAGAAGGAGGGAAAGATCGAACTCTCTCTCTCTCTCTCTCTCTCTCTCTCTCTCTCTCTCTCTCTCTCTCTCTCTCTCTCTCTCTCCACTGGTGTCAATTTACGGGTAGTAATGGAGCGACTACTCAGCTACTTTTGGAACAACTATAAACAACTATACAAAGTTCATATTGATTTTAGCATTTGCTGTAAGGTTTTTTGGCAAAAATAATGTATTTTCCAAAATTTTCCTATTTTTGTTCTTACGTGAATGGTGACTTTGTTTTTACCTTTACTGGTCAATAGTGTGGTAACCTTTAGACATATGAGAGTGAAATATACATTTTCAGATATGTAAATTCAAGCTCTTAAAATCTATAACACCAAAATTTACTTCGGTGAAAGTTGAGGAATTGGACCCGAAATGCAGCTAGGGGGATAGTCAGGGTGGGAGATTTGCATTCTTTAGGGACTAACATAGTCCATATGGACTGCTTCCTGCACACAGGGTGTTGGTGGCAGTTTTTCCCTCCCACTTGAACTAGGTTTTACGTGGAGTAGGTGATGGCTGGGATTTTGGGGGGCTACTTCTGGTAGCCCTGGCTGGAACCAGAGTCTGTGGACACATTATCACACATGACCATCCTCAGTCTCGTTGCATCTTTCGTTGCATTCAGACAACTGTGTGTGCATCTCATTTTGTTTCAGCTGCGTCTTTGTTTTCCCATCGCGATTGTGAAAAATGACTTCTAGTAAGGACTCTCCCAGCTCCTCCGCTTCTGAAAAAGCAACAAGAAAGATTATGACCATTGCGGAGAAGATTGAGGTGATCAATTCCCACGAGAAAGGCATGAGCAGGGGTGAGCTCCTGCGCAAGTATGACCTTAAGAGCTCGACCCTTCACGACATCCTGAAGGCTAAAGATAAAACAAAGAAGGTAATGAAGAAATTGGAAAATGGGAGGAAGGGGAGGATGTGTTCAGGACCAGGAAGCTCCCCAGTTAGAAGCTTGATGAAGCTGTGAGTAAGTGGTACATGTGGAAAGAGGCGAGTGTGTCCCTGTGTGTGGCCTGGACATCCAACATGCAGCACAGAGGCTTACTACACACCTTGAAATTGAAGATTTCAAGTGTAGTGATGGCTGGCTGTGGAGGTTTAGGAGGCACCCTGGCATTGTTCACAAGGCAATGTTGATGTTGTGGAGCCATTTATCCAGCATCTTGGGAAGCTTAAGGAGTAGGAGGAGGAGTTTCAAATATCCAGCATCTTGGGAAGCTTAAGGAGTAGGAGGAGGAGTTTCAAATGTACAGTGCAGATGAGACTGGGTTCATGTAGCATGCACCTCTTCAAAATATCCAGGCTTCCAAAGGTATTGTTAGCACTCCAGAACATAAAACAATGAAGAAGCATTTCTCCATTCTGGCCTGTGCCAGTGGTGATGACTCTCATCACATACAGCTAGTCATAGTAGGTAAGAACAATCAACCCAGGTCGCTCAAGGACATCGTGGTCAAGCTTCCCATGGAGTACTCTGGTAACGAGTCTCTAGGGTTTACCCAGGATTTCATTAATGACTGGTTCCACCACAACTTTGGCCCTTCCACGAGGCAGCACCAAAAAGGGTATGGCATCAGTTCTGATAAATTGAAGGCAGTGTTGCTGTTGGACAATGCACCAGCCCATCTTTTCTCCACCAAACTCTTGAGCAAAGATGGACAAATCAAGGGCATGTTCCTGCCTGCCAACACCACTGCCATATCCAGCCCATGGACCAGGGAGTTATAGAGAGTGCCAAGAGACAGTACAGAAACCACTTGTACTTGCAACAGGACCATGTTGTGATTGAGGATTGATTGGACCAGGATGACTGTGAGGATACCAGAGACAAGAGAACCATTCACAACTTAAAGAAATACACCATCATGGACACCATCTTCAACTGGGCAGAGTTGTGGAAGAAAGTGCTACTTGCCATGCCCAAGAAAGGGTGGTGCAAACTTCTCAGAACCCCCAAGATTTCAGCACCACACCATAATTTTGAGAGGTTTGAGCCACCATGGATGGCAGAAATAGTGGCAGCTGCATGGCATGGGAACCTTGCTGGGGAGGAGCTGCAGGAGTGGCTGGATGAGGATGCTGGTGTGCCTCGGTGCCATCACCAGATGGAGGAGATTGTGGCAGAACTACAGTAAAGCAAGACACCAGCAAAGGAGACCGACCACGTGGGGAGGAGGAGGAGGCATCTGCTCTTGGACTCTGTAGCTGCAGGATTGATGCTGCAGACACAATCCTGACCATAATAGACAAAGTTGGAAGACCTCTGGCTCAACATTATGAAGTTATGTGGCTCGTCATGCTGGAGTTCATGTGGCTGCAACAGTCAAGGCAGATCCGGCCTAAGATCTCCAAGTTTTTCAAGCCTGTGCCCTCTCTGGCTGGCAAGAGATTCTGCACAGAGTCGGAGACCTCTGTTGTGTATGCGGCATCAACATCCTCAGCCAGCCTCCACATAGCCTCCAGATCCAGCACTGCAGCCTCCAGTACAACACCCCCAGCACCTCAGGACTCAATATGATATATGACACCAGAGCCACCAGAAAACATTTTTGCCAGTAGTGATGATGAATGACAGTTAACTCAGTGTACAGCATACAGTCAGAGTGGCAGTGTAAGCAGTGTACAGTAAAACCTCACTGCAATGGACTTCAGTTGACCGAAATTCACTTTTATCAGAGTCGAGGAGCCAGCTGGAATGAATTCTTATATATCGGGAAAAGTCCGATTAAATCTAGAAGCGGTCCAGATTGCCTGACCTCAGTCCGGAGCGGCTGCATTATCCATGCAGATTGTGTGTTGGTGTGTCAGTTGGTGGCTGGCTGGTGGCATTGCTATTGCCCTCTCACACTCTCAGTCTGACCCACATCATTTCCCCGAAAGTCCCTGATCTGCTGCTCTTGGGTGATGAGTGGTAAGTGAAATATACAGACAAAGTGAACATTTTTGGTTTGTAAGATTGTAAATAATAAAGTGTACAGTACAGTAATTGAAGTGTTTAAAATTAAGTTGTAACAATAAAGTACAGAGATATCCCGATTATCCGGGCTATATGGTGCGAAGGGGTGACTGAATAATCCGAAATCACGATTAATCCGGCGGAAACAAAAAACAAGTACTACTTAGACTGATTTATTTAACGGAAAATGTACACTTAACGTAGCAGAAAGACCTTACCAAATCTTTGCATATGCATCCTGCTTGTTTCTGTATTTTTCTAGTTTCAGTTTGGTAAATTTCTTTATCTTGCTGAAAAATTTCCTCTCTGTTATTATCGTCATGTTCCTGAAGCTGTACAGTCGCGTTCCTGAGTCCTGATTCGCATGTAGTTGTCTTGTCTGATGTTGTGTCCACCGTTGGTAGGATGTTGAACTATTTCACTTGCTAACCGACCAAATTATGTTCAGTGTATCAAGCAGTAAGCACAAAAGTTCCATATTCCAAAAGCAGTGAGCACTGCAATAGACAACAAAAACACCTGTGTATCGGGACTCATGAACGCGACTGTACCTACGATTGTTTCCAGCACAATGGAAGAAACTCAACATATTCAAGTGTGGATTTTGTTTCCCAACTTCCAAACTGGAGATTAAGTTAGGTTAAATTATTAGGTGCAGTTAAGCTAAGTTAGGCCAGGTTTGGTTAAACAATTAGATCAGAACAGTGCCTTCCGCCATTACGTTAACTAACAACAAGAGTTGCACACCAACAGAATAGCTAAAAACAACGGGGAAACAGATTTAACAAGAAATGTTTATTTGCCAACCCAGAAACAATCAGAAAAACATAACAGAATATCAGGATGAACTGATTTGGTAAGGTGCTTTTACTGCTTACAGTAAAGCATATGTTTAGCCCCCTCAATGGCCGTGAGTTCAGAAATTTGTGTGCTCCCGTGGCAGGCCTTGGAACCATTTTTTCTATGTTCCAAAATCAGTTTCATTTTCTTACAGATGTGGTAAGACTCGTCTGGTGCACTTTTAATTTTTTTTTGTCCCTAAACCCATCTTCTGATTTGCTATGAATCGTGAAAGAATAAAATTAGGGTGCATGCTACATTAGCATTAAAACATACTGACGAAAACATCTGGGATGAACTGACCGCCTGGCTGTTTGGGATGGTACAGCAGGTTTGTATAACCATACCAGTGGCTTTCGTTCCCTTCCCATAATTGTTCGCAGATTTTATAGCTCCCTAACTCAACGTCATTGACACCGGTGCAGTAATGCATTGTTCAAGGATGGCAGCTATGAAGGGGTTATTGTAATACATAATTATTTGTATCAATACTGTCTCAAACGTACACATAACAACAAACGAAGAATGAGCAGTAAATGTACACTTAGCTGCAAAGAGCAGAAATAACTGTATGCTCTTTCGGTCCGAAATGTGTTGGGAACTGCGACATTGAACAAAAAATGTGGGATGCTAACTTATGAGAAGACATGAGACAAAAGTTTTTTTTTCTTCTGACTAGTAAACATTTTTGCTCCATTTCGTCCCCTAAAATTGTGAAACCTATAAATTTTCATGTAAGCATACAGCCTAATGACCTTGCCAAGTCAATTTATATTCCTCTAGTTTGTTTTCTGTATTTTTCTGCCTATTTTGAGGGTGGTAAATTACCTTTCTCTTGCAGCAAGATTTCCTCTATTATCATAATGTTCCTTAAGCCTTACCTACTATTGTTTTCAGCATAATGGAAGAAACTTACTCAAAATTAAGGGGCATGTTACATTAGCATTTAAACATATCGGCGAAGACATCTGAGAGGAATTGACCACCTGGCTGCTTGCGACAGTAGAGTTGGGTCGTGTAAACATATCAGTGACCTTCGATACCTTCCCATAATTGCTCGCAGTTTTTTTTTTTATATAGCTTTTAACTCATCGTCATTAACACCAGTACAGTAAAGCATCGTTCGAGGCCGACAACTATGAAGGGGTTAATGTAATACATTATTGTTTGCATCAATACTCTCTCTTTCACACACACACACTTAAGAACGAACAAAAGAATAAACATAATGTACACTTAACTGAAAGAGACAGAAATAACTGTATGCTCTGCCAGTCTGAAATGGGAAGCGGAATATCTAACAAAGAATGTGAAACTGAATGCTAACTTAAGAGGACACGTGAGATGGTAGAGTAATTTTTTTCTGATTAGCAAACATTTCTGTTCCATTCTATCCCCTAAAATTGGGAAACCCATAAATTTTCGTCTAAGCATACAGCCTAAAGACTTTACCAGTTCAATTCATATTCCTCTACTTTGTTTTCTGTATTATTCTACTTTGAATTTGTTAATAATTACCTTCTCTTGCTGAAAGATTTCCTCCTTTATCATCATCACGTTCTTTAGGCTTTACCTACGACTGTTTCTGGCACAGTGGAAGAAACTTATTCAGCGTATTAAGAAGTGGATTTCAATTAGAAGTGGATTTCGTTTCCCAAATCTCCAACTGGAGCCCAGGTTAGGATAGGTTAAATTATTAGGTAGTTAAGCAGTGTTAGGCTAGGTTAGGTTATCAATCGCCTAACAAAACTCCACCTTGCCATCCATGTGATCGAGTTGTGAGCAGGAGGTGTGGGTGGGGGGGCAGACTCACGCTCGTTTACCCATGCCTCGCTCGCTAGCAACTGGAGCTGTCGTACGAATAATTCTATGTATTACTGTACCACTGAACCATTCAGTCACGGCCCGGATATACCGAAGGTTGGATAATCGAGCTTTCACTGTACTGTGTTTTTTAAAATGCTAAAAAATTAGAATAGTGGTGTACATTAATATTAACCTGCCCAGTCCCGACCGGTTTTTTACCCAGCCTACCCCCAGATCCCGACCGTTTTTTTTTTTTTTTTTTTTTTTCTCAAACCTCCCCTTTTGGTGAGAAACATCGAAAATTCTTAGAGAAATCGCCCTCCTGAGATTAAAAATGTTGATACTGGTGTCATTTAGCCTTATGTTTTCCTTTTTCAGGGCACTTGGCTAAAGAAAATGAACTATGGAAGGGTTAACTAATTCAGACCACTTAAAATTACGTATTTATTTATTTATTTGGTACGAATTTATGTGTAGTACGAGTCTATATTTGTTTTCACACAATAATATAGGCAATAAAAGCATTGTTCACTCACCCAAAACCCCAGTGTATGGCACCTTCCTCTACGACTTTACCACCTCATCACTTCTTTTTGTTTCTATCTCTAGCTTCTTTGTTTCTTTGTCCTTCACCTTAGGAATCACTTTCACCGTGAATTTCATCATTGGAGAGACTGTGGGGCAACATACCTTTATTGGCCAAGTTACTGCTAACAGGTGAATTGCCCGTTGTGGGGGGGAGATGGGGGGTTAGGTGGTGCCAGGCAGTATCCCTGCTTGACAGCAGGTAGAGGAAGGTCTCCCACATATGCCTACTAAAAATCATCCGTGAATGTTGAAAAATGTGCACACAATGGGCCTTGCAATTGAGTGACATACGATGCAAGTCGTTGGGTCTGTCCGCGGAAAAGTAGCAACCTGCATCGTACGTTGGTTGGACTCGGCAGGTTAATGTTAATATTATCATAAATTCAAGACACCAAACATTAATCACACAATACACAGCACTCAAGGTACAAGCTACACCTACACCTCCATTTCCCCTCCATGATTCTGCTCCTGCCATTGAAGACAATCAGGAGTATGATTCACTGTTCTTTGATGACGACCCTGAAGATAATGGGTAATGATTTTGAAGGATTTGCTTTGAAAGCTCCTTCACCAGGTGCTGAATGATAAACTCTTGGCAAAGTGGGGGAATTGCCAAGTGAATCAGAATGGTCACGTAAGATTTTTTTTTTTTCCCAAACCTTGCTTATATTTTACTGTTATGCAATAAATTATTTATAGTGGCATTTGAAAAAAGTTAAGAAGCAAATGGGATATTGCCACGAGTTAAAAGGAACTGGTGGGGTGAAGCAAGATGGTGGCCATGGCATTTTCCATGTATGAAAATATCTTGTATGTTTTACATACCAGTCTAAACCTTGCTTAAATTGTACTTGTTGTGTAGCAGACTGCTGATGGTATTATATGAGAGAATATCTTGGACTAAGAGGTGAATATGAGTGGATACTGCTGCAAGTCAGAAGGAGCACGGCTATTTACATGTAAACAAATATCGCGAGTTTGTTGATAATTGAGTTCGGTGTGGTATGGCCAGAATAAAGGAAGCACTAAACTCGGGTACCCACTGTATATGTACATTGTACCATTTGATTATTGTAGTGAATGTATAATACAGTACAGTACTGCAGTGGTAATGAAAACAGTTGGTGACACCATGGTGAAAAACTTGGTACGATCCAGAGTAATGTCCGATATATTTGAAAATGTCTGGGTTAGCAGGGGGAAGTCCAGATGTTGCTCTTAGAGTTTTGCTTTTTTCGGAATGGCTTGGGCCCCAATTAGTCCGTTGTAGTGTGTTTTTTACTGTACATCCGTCTATACAGGTACAGTGTACAGTACATGTGTTTCTTACCCTTTTTACTCCTACTTGGCATGAAATTTCCCTCTCCCAATTGTGATTGCCGAGTTGCAATAAGACTATATTAGTACTGTAATAGTCATGAAGAAGTGCCATGACAGGGATGTGAAATAAGCTTCACAAGGGTGAAATTATGGGCTGGGTTAGTGTAAAATGGGTATAGTTTCATTTTTAGTACCAGTACATGCTGTTGTACTTATTTATTTTTCAGACGTGCTTGAAATCCCACTTCTGGTGGGGGAAGGGATGATATATCAGTTCTATCGAATCAGCCTCCCCCCTCCCCAGTTAGTCCGTTGTAGCGTGGGTTTACTGTAGTCCTATGCACATTACCATTATCACTGTAATTAAGTCTTTGCTCTATCCAGACACAAAAGTAGCAGACGATGACGACTTTAGGAGTGCCATCGTCCCGAGGAATGAGGCCCCAGCACCCACCCTGAGGTTACCTGAGATACAGCGTCCCTTCCAGCCCAGCATGTCACCAGAGCACCTCACTGACAGATACATGGTCAGTTCCTCATTTATGCATTCTCCACAAAATAGTAAAGTCTCCTTGGTGGCCACAGATACTGTTTGGCTTTCACAGTCTTTATTACAGTAATACCTGGAGTGGAGAAGAAAAGTATGCTACCTATGTATTCCTTACATACCATGAAGGGCATCTACAAGGAACAAAAGTAGATGGCTAGAAATCTGCTTGTCCATGTAGAGTCCCGTCCAATTTTACAGTTATAAATTGGTTTCTAGTTTCAAGCAGCATCTTTAAATCCAAAAATTTTGTTCAGCACAGTAATCAGTAGTTAGCTACCAAAATGCCATAGCATGTCTTCTTAGCTTCTGTGACATAGGAGGAAGTCAGAGCAGATGGGCCTGTGGATTCTATATCCAGTTCATACTCACAGGCATTCACGGATGGCTTCTGGTAGTAGGCCCATCATTAGGCCTGTGGCACTAGTTCTGTTTTACTCAAACTGGGTTCTTGGTGGTGGTCAGGATGTCTATGTATTTTTTCTTTGCAATTGAATCTTTGCCCTGTGTTCACCCAAGCTCAGTCCAGTTTCTTTTCAAACTCCACCACTGATGTCGAACCAACCACACCTTCGTGAAGAATGTTCCAAGTGTCCACCACAGTTAGAAAATTAATAATCCCAAATGCTCAGTCGTAGCTATTGTTTGTAAATTTTCTTGCCGTGCCCCCTTGTTATTGATTATTCCAGGTTCACAAATATATCATCACAAGCTTCAGTATTGTAGATTCCACTCCATCCATCCCCCCATCATCCAGTCCTACGTTGCCCCATGAGGACCGTAGGAAGCTGGGGCTAGGCAAGTTGGTCCTGACATGTAAGATGAGAGTGACTAGCCCCACTCATCCTTGAATGGTATTACGTGAGCAATAAACCTCAACCACTCCTTGGATATAAACCTGCATCAGCTCAATCAGATTGGAGTGCCTTAATTACCCACTAAACCACCAGGTGCCATAATTTAGTATGGTTACCACCCAGCATAGTAAATGGTTTCCTGGTGTACAGGAAACCATTTGGTTTGTCACTCAGTGTAGAGTCACCCACTGGTAGAGGTAAGAGGAAAGAATGAAGGAAATACAGAAGAGGGAGTGTAAAGTCACCCTTAGGCAGAAGGATGAGGAAAGAAAGAAGAGGATGGAAGGAAAGAAGGATGGAGGAGAGGAAAGGGCAGACACTTGAGAGCAGCACTATATCAAGATTCCACTCACAATCTTAAGAACAGCAATCATATCTCCATGTGTTCTGTTAGCCAGAGTGGATAAATCTAGCTTCTGAAGTTGCTCCTCATATGAGAAGTGTCTTAGTTTTGGGAAAAGTTTAATGGCCATTCGTTGCACATTTTCAGTAATTTCATTGTTTTTTATTTTGTATGGGCACCAAATTGGGTTTGCACATTCCAGATGTGGGCTCACTAATACTATATATAATGGCTTATCCATTGCTTTATTCCGTGAATGAAGCAGAGGAGCAATTTTTTCAGTCTTTTCACCCCTCTTGAATGTGGGAAAAAGGATCATGATGATGATGACTTTGATTTGCAGCAGTCATATCCTGATCATGTAGACAGTGGTAGTTATTAGTTTTTTAAAGTACTGTATTATTTCTGTAATCTTTTTACAGCTGGTCATGCACATGGGTGTTTTATTCAGGTTGTCACCAAAAGGTTTCTTGAAACAGAGAAATTCTGCAAGACAGAAGATTAAGAAATATTCAGTAATAATTCTTTTTTGGTTTAGAGATTTAGTCAGATCAGCAGAAATCATAGCAGTCAATTGATTAACACCTTCAGTCTGATGATGTGTCATACATTTAAGCTTTGTTATGTCCAGACATAACAAGGAGACATCTTGTAGTGAAGGGATAAATGATGGCTATATCTATCCTCTCAAGTTTGAAGTTTCTCCATACTGTAGCTGAATATAATAGTTTGGAGGTAAAAAGAATACTGTAGAATGAAAATTTCATCATTAGATGAACACCTCAGTGCCTTTACACATGCAGGTGTGGAACAACGTGGGAATTGTGCGTCAGTACAGCACGGAGAGTGAGGATGCTGGCAGTGTTGAGGTAGAGTTCCATGACACCTCCATACACCATGCTCTGCACCTCAGTAACTCTGCCGGACACTGTATGGCAGCACTCTCCAACCGTGCCCTGGTCCTGGCTTGTGAGGCAAGGGATGATCAACCCAGGTATTTATAGTCAAGTCCTCATAATTAGCCTTTTTATGACATCCATTTTTTTCTATTAAGTCCTCAGGAAATTAACTTCTTAAAAAATTAAGAGAAACGGTTAAAGAAAATTTGCTTTTGAAAGTTCTTTTGCTACATAAGAAATTTTCCAGGGTTCTCCAATTTGCTGTAGCTGTTGTTTGTAAAAAGTTTTGGTGGTATTTTAGAACCCATCCCTTATTTATAAATAGCCCTGCCTCTGCCTCACAACTTGTACATCCTTCCCTTGTTTTGTCAGGGATCTGTCTGAAAATATCAGAGTTTTTACAGCTGGTATTGGAAGGAGAATTGTGGTGCTGATGTGCTTTTTTTTTTTTTTTTTTTTTATAATACAGAACAGGAAGGAAAAAACAATGAATAAAAAAAAATCCATACACCAGATTACTGGTGTCCTCCATTCATAAAATTTATGTAACAGTTGGACTTGAACAGCTGTAGGTTGAAGTTTGGAGGGAAACAACTCCGGGGAAGCGAGTTCCAGAGAGATGCAGGTCGGGGAATAAAAGAATTCTGATAGGCAGAAGTTCTGCAATATGGCTGTGTGACTTTCCAGTCATGAGCACTGCCAGATGCCCGCGTAGCACGAGGGAAGGCATGGGGAGGTGGCATAATGGACGCAACTTCGTCTGAGCATTTGCCATAAAAATATCTGTAAAATAATGCAAGGGAGGCAACATTCCTTCTTACTTGTAGGGGAGGTAATTTGTTTATAAGAGCAGGGTTATTAATAATTCCAACAGCTTTGTTCTGAATTTTGTCTAGTTTTAATGCAACCTCTCCACATCCATTCCAAAATGGTGAGCAATATTCAAGCTGAGAGCGCACATTACTCTTATGAATTGTAGCTAACTGCTCGTCAGTGAAGAAGTTACGGACTCTGTACAGTAATCCAAGTTTCTTTGAGGCGGTTTTAGCAAGTGATGGGACATGAGAGGTCCAGCTAAGGACATTGTTAAGTGAGATGCCGAGAATTTCAGTACTTTTGGAGATTGAAATATTAGTAACCATTGAAGGTAATATACAAATCTGGCAATATCTGTCTATTAGTAAATTGTATATATTTGGTTTTACTGGCATTAAATGAGACAAAGTTGTTTTGTCCCCATTCACTGATCATAGATAAGTCTTGATTTATGGAGATGGCTGTGCTGAGTTGAAAATTAGAGATATCAGACTCTGTAAAGGGTGTCTGAGTGTGAATGAAATATGAAGTGTTGAGTCATCTGCATATGAATGGATGGGATAGATAAGAGATCATTAATATGAACTATGAACAGGGTTGGTTCCAGAACTGATCCCTGTGACACACCAGTGTTAATTGAATGGAAATTGGAATATACATTATCTACTTTCACTCTTATTTTTCCTGTCGCTGAGATACGAGGCAAGCAGAGGAACAAAAGACGTTAGTCCGTAGCAAGGGAATTTGGACAGCAGTGAACGATGCCATACTCTGTCGAAAGCCTTGGAAATATTAAGGGGTGCTGCATGAGTTTCTCCATGTAGGTCGATTGATTGATGGATGGATGGTATGAGTCAGGAGATTGAGTATGTCAATGGTGGATCTTTCGTGCCAAAAACCATATTGTCTAGCACTGATTAAGTTGTTGGAGTCAAGGTGGTTAACTATGTGCATATTTATTAAAATTTCAAATACTTTACCAAGAGAAGGTGTGATTGAAAGTTTAAAGAGAAATACTTTGAGATGTTTTGGCCATGTTGAGAGGCTGGAGAATGAGAGACTGACTAAAGGTGTGTGTGTGTGTGCATGCATGAGGTGAAGGGGAACCCCAAGGTTTAGATGTAAGGATGTATGAGAGAGTGGGAGTGGTGGAGGGGAAGCCCAGGGATGAGATGGAAGGATGTATTAAAGAGTGGGAGGAGGGTGAGAGTTGGACTCAGGGCAGCCAAATTGCTGAGGACAGGATACTGTGGAGGCAGTTCATTTGAGATTGGGGCGTCTGCAATAACTGCATGTGTACCAGCAAAACAAACTGAGAGGTGGGAAGCAAGCAAAGGCCACCTGGTGCCTGACTAACGAAGTAGGACATGGCATGCGTTTTAAATAGGTAGAATATAAATTTTTTTACATTTTTGTCTTTGAGATTAGTTTTTATGTATCTCTGACAAGGATGTGAATAAGCTGCAAAAGGGCAAAATTATGATCCAAGTTACTGTAAAATGGGTATAGTTTTCAATTTTAGTACTAGAATATGCTATTGTACTCATTTTCAGATGTGTGCTTGAAATCCCACCTCAGGACCATCAAATACAACTGACTATTGGCTTTGTCGGATTAGCCCCCCCCCTATTCAGTAGTCTTTTATAGTGAGGATCTACTGTACTAAACTTGTTACGATGATGAGAAGGTTAATGGTGACAACACTCTCAATCTGTAACTCACTTAAAAAAAAAAGAGAGAGAGAGAGAGAGAGAGAGAGTTTTACGCCATGTTTTCCCCTAAGGGCTAAGGTGTTGCCCCTGGGTAGAGGACTTAGGTTTGGAGCATGTAGCACTTTATGATCGGATGCCCTTCCTGATGTCCACTAATGACCCGTGGGTGGACTCGAACCTCCGACCCTTCGGCCAGAGCAGAGCGCTCTAACCCACTGAGCCACAGCTGCTCACTGTAGGCTGAATAATACTGTGGCATTAGTTGGAACAGAATGCTAGAGTTATTTTGGTCAAGAGGGGGTTAATAGTGACCATATTAATGCCTTTAAAATCTCACTTTCAGCATTAGCTGGAATAGAATACAGGAATTGTGCTGACTGTGTAAGGGATGAAGGCAATTTTTTTGTTGCCTACTGTGGACTTAATAGTGAAAGAAGAATGTCAAAAAGGCAACTTATAAATGAGGACTCTGTTTTTTAATCTTATATATACAGGGATAGCAATTTTTAATCTTATATATACAGGGATAGCATATTTCTAAGTGTAACCAGGCAGCCAATGATGAGGTATGCGTTTAATGATAATCACCAAGAGTTGTCGGTCCTGAAATGAGACTCTCCTTCCCTGGACCCATCGTATGCTAGGTTAATCTTGGTGCATGGCTACAGAAAGTCATGCACTGTAAACCCCTAGCCAGAAATAGGCCTTGCTTAATGCTAGCAGGCTTGAGTATGCTTGCTGGTAAAAAAAAAAAGGCCAACAGCAGATAAATTTTAACATAAGTCAACCCATAAGGCATGTTTTTCATGGAGACTTGCAATGATCATTACTCCCTTTCCACTGTTGCACTTTACTCCTTCCACCAGAGAATTCTTTTATGTAATATTCTTGCTGTCTCCAGACAGTTTTGATCTGCTTAGGAGAGAGCTTTTGAACTGTTTGGGGTTAGGTGAATTTTTAACTTAACTTCACAAATAGAGCACTCTTCTGAGCTGAATATAATTGTGTGTTAGTGTAAGAATGATACATAAAAGGCATACTTGGGATGAAAAAGTTGAATGTTTTGTATTACCATTATCTTCACTTTTGTTTTATCTTGATGTTACAGTATTGTGCAGCATTTATTAGATCAAATAAATGCATGATGAATAATGATCATCCCATGGCTATTCCATAAACAACTGCTGTGTTGGGCTTGGCAGGTGCTAATATTTTTTATCTGTGAAGAACCCTCTGTGGGCCATGGAAGACTTCTCAGGATCTTTGATTTCTCTTGATATGATTTTTCTTTAGTAATCTGAGGCTGCTAACTAAGAGATGTAGAATTTGTTTGGAAAATAATTAAATTTCAATATGAGAGCATCAAATTGCTATAAAATTTTGGAGATTACTTAATGTCATCATCGTCATCATCATCCAAACTTCTTTTCACACCTAAGTATGGGGTGAGGTGGAGTCCAGAGAACCAGGAGGGGCTGGGAATGCTAAAAGGAAAAACCTGTAAACTAATAAATCAGAATAAGATTTATAAAAGATGCATTACCAACTCCTGCATACACTTCCTGAGCAAGGTGTTTAAATCATATTGAAGAAACAAGAGTCAGATTTAGAAGGCAGTATGGTAGAGAAGTTTTAGAAGTACCCTGTATTCACCTGTACAGCTTTATCAATTACCAGCCACCATCACACACTCCCACCGCAGCAAGGTCTGGGTACAACACTTTGGGGCATGGGGTGGCGGTGGGAACAACAAGGAATGGCACGTGGATCTACCCGAGGGGGAGGAAGTAGTCGGGGTGTGTACAGGGGTGGGGTGGGTGGCAGCTGCAACCGACCAACGTAACCTACGCATCTTTACCACTGCCGGGGCACAGAGGGATGTCTTAGTGGTGCCGGGGCCTGTTGTGTGCCTGGCTGGTTTTGAGGATCTACTGATGGTTGTCTTTCACAGTGGCATGGGTGAGTAGGCATAGTTTTTTGTGTGTGTATGTGAGAGAGAGAGGGGTGGGGGGGGTTGGTAACAGTTAGTGATTGTGTGTGTGTCCACTTTCTGTATGTATGTGTCTTTGTATACATTTATTATCATTGTTTATTATAGCTATCTGTTTTATCTATGTCTGTTTCATTTATCATTTTTTTTTTTTAATGCAAGGAAGAAGGAACCAAAGGCCATAGGCCCACATACTGTTCCTTCCAAGAAAAAACAAAAACAATATGAAAGAGAGCCAAATTCAAAATCTGCATCCTTCTGGGAACCACTCAGTGGTTTGGCCATGACCATAGTGCATCCAGCCCACCTTTTCCTTTAGTACTTCTCTTACTATCCATTCACTCTATCCCTTCCCCCTCTCACTAGTGCACTGATCCACTCTTTCATGCTAAATATAGTGTTTCTCTTTCAACGACTTTGTTAAGCACTTTGTGTGCAGTTAAAGAGATCCATACCGTATCAATTTATTTCTTGATATCCATTTTTAATTTCCACATGTTAATCCTATAGCTCTTTCTTTTCATCCAAAATACTTATAAATTTCTCTGTTGCACATTCATTCTATCCTGCATATGCCTGTAGCTGTTCTAGAATTTTTCAGTGATGCAGTGTATAGCATACAAAATACTTCGTTACCTAACGAGTAAAATGTCTTTGTCGGCAAGGTACAAGCGAGGCCATTTAAATCCGAAAGCATTGAAATGTCGCCTTGCACCCAGTGGATGCCTAGAGTATATTGATGACTATCTACCTGCCAGGTTTCATGCTTTTAAAGCAAACTATCTGGCCTGTGGCCCTCCTTTAAAGATTTTCAACAGGCTGCACTTGGCGTGTCACATGCCACATGCACCACCTAGGTGTGATGAAACCTGTCAAAAACAAATCTTAAAGAGTTGGGCTATCATGTGGTGCAAACCATGCAGTGATCAGCCCTCTGATTGCTGAGAGATAAGCGTCTCAAAAGCGTTATGATTGGCCCACTCACATGTGAGAAAATGCCACTACTTGACAAGAGACTTGTGAGGACTTCACCCTCACTCGTAGTGAGTCAGTAATACATGGAAAATGGAAGGATAGTAAGTGTTGCCTAATGATCATGGATGCAGTTAACTATGTAAGAGATATGCAGGTGGAGTGTGTGAGAGCAAACTGGACTTTGCCTGTCTGTCTGTTTCCAAATGCCCAGCCCCATAGTTTTTCCAGGGTATTCATAATGCAGTAGTCTTCAGGCTTTTTTATCCCCTCTAACTGCTGCTACTCCAACCATACCTCCTCATATACAGGACTCCTTCTTTCAACACCATTCTTGGTTGTCTTTTCATATACTGTACTGCATTCTCTCACATTATCTTTCCACTTCATTCTCATTTTTCCACTCAAGCACTGCATTCCACACTCCACCTTTCCACATCATTCTCAATCTTGCTTTCAAGTAATGCATTCATCCACTCCATCTTTCCACCAGATTCTCAGTCTTTCCCTACATTTTTCTTTACTGTAGTGAATTGCTCTGGTCTATCTCTCGTTCTCCATTGCTTTGATAGGTGTGTACGGAGATAAGCGTAAGTAGTGTACTGTATTCCCCACTCTTCTCACATCATTCTTGGTCTTCCATTCAAGTTGTGCAAGTCTCACATTATCTTTTCACATCATTCTTGGTCTGCCTTTCCTCATTTTCCATTTCTCCTTTACTGAATTGCTTTGCCATGCATGTCTAGAGATCACCATATATATATGTGCAGTAATCCCTCTATTATCCGGATGTCCATTATCCAAACGATCCATTACCCGGATGCTGTAATCTGGGTGTATTAAACCATTATACCTACATTTTTCCATTGTATCTGGACAAAATGCTTGCGTCCAGGTGGAAGTTATGGCTGCACGAATATTTTCGCTGGCCCGGGCGGGAATAGCCCGGTGGCATTGTGCTGTCTGGCTAAGTAATTCACCCAGTGTCTGTTAGAGACCCCTTTGGTCGTTCCCAGTTCCTACCTGGCGACCGTGTAGTGAATAGTTCATCTAGGACAGTTGTTGTGACAGTGCACGTGGTGGCTTTTGTGGTTGTTTCCTACCTGCTTCAGGCTCATCAGGGTATTCCACTAGACCACACAGGATATATTGTGCAGTGCAACAGTTTTGCCAGCCACAATGCAGCAGAGTCATGAAGCTAGTGGGTTATTCAGCACAATGCCCTGCGAAGAATCATGAGTGTTGATACTGTATAGATTTTATTCTGGCTTACTGTACTGTACCATTATTTTATTCTATTTTACCATGATTTTATTCCATTTTACCCTGATGTCTTGTGTGTCCACTGCATTTTTCTTATGTAGTCAGTTATTTTCATGTTTTTTCATGTCACTGCAGGGTATAGCCCTGCAGTGGTGATTGCTCGTCTGTTGTTGATGGGTCTGCTTGACCAGATATAGTAGTGTTAAACAACAGGAATAAGTGTTGTATGATGTACTATAGTGGCATTTACACTGGCTTTCAAAGTTAGGTTATGTACGAAGGGGCACCAGGGAGGAAGTCCATTATCCGGACAGATCCACTTTTTTTTTTTTTTTTCTACGAAGAAGGAACCAAAGGCCGGAGCCTGCAAACATGTCTTTGGCTCTATTATGTCGGATGGTCAAGGGATTACTGTACAGGTATTACTTTTTGTAATGGAAGGAAACAGGGACCAAAGGCCAGCAGCCTGCAAAATGTTCCCTCCAAGAACAAACAAAAATACGATAACAGAGAGGCAAATTCACGATCCATTCATTTCGGCATGCCTGGACACACTGCATTTGAAAGACTGGAGATTGTAGGCAATAGGAAGTACAGACAGAGGAAGACAGTAACAGAGTTGGCCTGTTGCATACATGAAGGGCTGGGAGTCATGGTTAACTCTTGCATGAGACAGTTGGACAGAAAAGTTTGTTTCTAGACGGGTGCTGCACGCCCATTGTAGTTGTGGAGGGATGCAAGCAGACAGTTCAGAGGAGCAGTGACCATTGTAATCATTGCTCCTCTGAAGTAGTGAAAGAAAAGAGATAAAGATGCAGCAGTGTGGCAATGAGACAGGTTGAAGGGAGCCAGTAAGAGGAGGAGAGTTAATGAGAGGAAAAGCCTTTGACCCCACCTCGTTAAGAAGAGCTGTATGTGGGGAGCCTTCCCACACATTTTTTTTTTTTTTTTTTTTAATGCATGGAAGAAGGAACCAAAGGCCACGGGCCTGCATACCGTTCCTTCCAAGAAAAAGCAAAAACAGTACAAAAGAGAGCCAAATTCAAGATCCGTTCAGTTCGAGATGCCTGGACACACTGCGTTTGAAAGACTGGAGATCATAGGAAGTAGGAAATACAGACAGAGGAAGACAGTTCCAGAGTTGACCAGTTGCATAAATAAAAGACTGGGAGTAAAGGTTAACTCTTGCATTAGAGAGCTGGACAGAAAAGGGATGAGAGTTTGTTGCTAGATGGGTACTACGTGCCCGTCGTAGAGGTGGAGGGATGCAAGCAGACAGTTCAGAGGAACAGTGACCATTGAAGTAGCGATAGAAGAGAGATAAAGATGCAACAGTGCGGCGAAGAGACAATGGTTGAAGGGAATCAATAAGAGGAGGAGAGTTAATGAGACGAAAAGCCTTTGACTCCACCCTATTGAGAAGAGCTGCATGTGGGGAGCCTCCCCACACATGAGAGTTGTACTCCATACACGGGCGAATAAAACCCGTGTACAAGGTCAGCAACTGTGCAGGGGTAAAGAAAGTACGGAATCGGCTTAGCACACCTAATCTCTTGGAAGCAGATTTCACAAGAGATGTAATATGTTCTTTCCAAGACAAATCCTGAGAGAATGAAACCCCAAGCATGTTCAAGGATGATGCAGGACATAACTGTTCATTATTAAACATTAGTGGGTAATCCTGAGGAAGATTTTGTCGGGTTGATA
>JAGKTI010001500.1:38844-49152 GCA_018397915.1 Birgus latro | reverse complement strand
GGACCAATTAAGCTTGAACTTAGGGTCAAAGGCAGCAGCTAAAAAGAAGACAGAACACTTCATAAGGTGCCAGTTAGTTTGGATGGACTGTTTTAATTTCAGTACAAGATGACTGTCGTATCTTGACTGCATGTTACTGAACTAAGATTTCCGCCCAAGGACACAAGCTATGACATAGCTAGATGTGACAAAGTCCTGACCTTGTGTGAAATTTGTTGTTTCAGCAAAAGGTACCAAGATTGCCATCAATTCAGTAAGCACAGACCATTTGTGATAAGTAGGCATAGATACAGTAGTCTTTAGTCTGTCCACATTTTCTTCAGGAATATTCAGTGAGGACTTAAGCATATTAATTTCAGAATTCCATAGTGTCGGTGTTTCTGTCTGAAGTCTGGCCTCTCCCTCTAGCAAATATGGTGGATAAGTAGATTACCTTACATTAGCTACTAGAGCAGACACTTGATACAGCCTTATGTAGTGATCCAGCTTCCCTCTTTCCATCTTTTACCACAAACTGCAAGAGTCATGTTCAGGGAAGACACTAAGTAAATCATCTGGAGAGTTTTGTACATCTAGAGATTCACTGTCTGATCCCAAGTCATTCTCTGAACTACTATTAGACCTACCTACCTGTAGAATATGATGTTCTTATTTTAGGGGGTAGGGTCTAGCTAAGGAGAAAGCTTTAATCATGTTTAATGTATTGTCCGTGATTACATAAGGCACCTTGTTGGTAATCTTAAAGAAATCAACTATCCTCAAAGTGAGCAAGTATACCCTTTGAGGTGTGATGACCCGTAAAAATCCAAGAGGATAATGGTATTGAAGGTAGCTTCTAGTCATGTATCAAGTGGGTAATCATTCCAAGAAAGCTACGCTTTGTCTGTTACGCCAGATATCTACAGCAACATTAATGTTTGGAACAAGTTTCACTATAGAGATAGCACTTTGTTGGAGTTCTTCACACTTGTTTTAAAACAAAGTTGTTGATAGATAGGTACAACTTGGAATAACATACCGAGGCTCCAATGTACTTATTAAATCCTTAATTCCTTTCTTTTACAAGTGATAGTGGTTGTAGGTTTCCAGCAGTGAAGGTGAGTTTTGTCAGTAATAAGCTTCTTGTTTGGGTGTGAAGATCTGAAGTGTTCTGTCTCCTTCCAGATAGATAGTATTATGGATTGAGTCATACTTGTCGATGCACAAGGACCAGCCCTAGACCTTTGCAGTGGCACTGACACATGATTATATTGAAGTTCAAGAGAATGAAAACCATAGGTCTAATAACACTGACTGCAAGTTTACTTCCAGTATGTGTTTTTCAGATGTCACAACCCAAAGAATAAATTGTATTATGTACTGTATCAGTAAAATTAGTCTGTAAAGTGTAGAGAGTAGAAGCAGCAGTACAGAACAGGTAACATAACGAAATTGGCTTTTAATTAGGGTGATCCTGTTCACCATGATAAATTTGCTATTTCATGTGAAATTCAACAGTTTGGCACATATTTCAGAAACCCTAGCTTGATATCTCTCTATATTTTTTCAGCATAATTTCCTTGTTTCTTTTCATAACATGGAACTGAAGGTATTTCTACTAATGTTCTTCTAATACTTCAACTCCTAGCAATTAATAATTTTCACCTAAAATTGCCTAGTAGCATCTGTCATTATCTGGTATTCATTAAACAGGCATTAAAAGTTGCACATGTAGTGACCTCCAAAACTCATTTAATATACCCCTAATGCCCCAGATTTCATTAGTATGATAGCTCTAATTTCCTTGGACAAAAGCTCAGTTATCATGATGATTGTCCCCCTCCCCCCCTTCTCGCCACTTACTCCTCAGAATATGTACAGTCCTTTTACATAGCCAAAGCTTGAGGCCCATGAGACTTGGTGTGAGATGCTACCCTCCATTTTATGGGATATCCCTCCCCCTTTGCATGAACATATTATACACCACTGAGTTAAGGAAATGAAATATTTTTTACTCCACCCAGTGGAAAAGGATTTTAACCCGCCCAGTCCCACCGACATACGATGCACATCACCACTTTTTTTCACGCTCAGACACAGCGACGTGCATCGTACGTCACTCAATTGCAAGGCCCGTCGTTTGCACATTTTTCAAGATTCGCGGGTGATTTTTGGTAGGCTTATGTGGGAGACCTTCCTTTACCTGCTGTCAAGCGGGGATACTGCCTGGCCCCACCTGCCCTCCCTCCCTCCCTCCCTCTCACACACACACACATTCGGCAATTCACCTGTTAGCAGTAACCTGGCCAGTAAAGACATGTTGCCCAACGGTCTCTCCAACGTCGAAATTCACGATGAAAGTGATTCCTGAGGTGGAGGACAAAGAAACAAAGAAGCTAGAGGGAGAAACAAACAGAAGTGATGAGGTGGTAATATCGTAAAGGAAGGTGCCATATGCTGGTGTTTTTGGTGAGTGAACAATGCTTATATCACCTATATTATTGTGTGAAAACCAATATAGTCTTGTACTACACATAAATTTGTACCAAATAAATAAATAAATAGTTACTACACATAAATTTGTACCAAATAAATAAATAAATAAATACATAATTTAAAGTAGCTTGAATTAGTTAACCCTCCCATAGTTTGTTTTCTTTGAAGCCACGTACCCTGAGAGAGAACGAAAGGTAAGGCTGACTGGCACCTGTAGCAACTTTTATAAGCTCAGGAGGGTGATTTCTCTATGAATTTTTGATGTTTCTCACCAAAAGCAGAGGTTTGAGCCAAAAAATGACAAGTTGAAAATCGGTCGGGTTCTGAGGGTATGTTGGGTAAAAAATCGGTCAGGATTGGGCGGGTTAATATTACTGACCCTCCCCATCACATACACTGTTGAAAAAAAAAGTTCAAGTCCTCAGCTCGTGGACCATCAGTCCATTGTTTAAGAAATGTTTCCCCAGTAGTTGAACAGATATACCTTCATATAATGCAGTAGGTAAAAGGTAGTTGTTCATGAAGCTGAAATGTATTTTTCACAATATTTACAGCGTGCTTCGATGGCACTGCTTCTCTCTTGGGGGGTATTGAAATGTTTGTGGGAGTTCACCACTGATGACTGCTTCGATGACATGTTATAATTTGTGGATAGTTAAATAAACCATAGTGTTACTCAGAAAGATTCCAGTAGTCAATATCTTGAGTTAAAATTATATGACCTGGAGAGAGAATATCATCATCATTATTATCATCATCATCATCCAGACCTTTCCCACCCTAGGGCAGGGTGAGGAGTACCAACATCCAGACAGCCTAAGTTTCCCCACACATTCATCTACAATATCCCTCCACCTTCTCTTGGCCTACCTCGCCTCCTCCCTCCCTCAAATTCACTCAGATATACCTTTTTCACAACTCGTCCATTCTCTTCCATTCTCTCCACATGACCAAACTATCTCAGTACACTCTCTCTCGATTCTGGTGTCCATAGACATCCTCACTCCGCATCTTTCACGAATCACATTATTTCATATCCTATCCACTCTTGGTCCTCCACATACAGTCCTCAGCAGTCCCATCTCCACTGCTCTCATTCTTGACTTTTAATTTTCATGCCACACCATAGTCTCACATCCATATGTTAATGTTGGCACTAACTCTCCTTCATGTAAGCCTCGTGCAGCTGCAACACTCAAGCCTTTTTTTCTTATCAAGGCCAACATAGCACCAGCTACTTTCCTTCCTTGTCACTCTACTTTCCACTTCTTTTGCACAGTGTCCCCTTTTCTATAACTGTACCCAGGTATTTCAACTCTTTCACAGTTCCAGTCTCTTTCCATTCACTGTAACATCACACTGGGAGTCACCTTCTCTCAGTAATCATCACTTTACTTTTTTCTACATTTACTCTCAAGGAATGACACTCACAGACATCAGCAAAACTGCACTAGTCTCCCAAGTTCTTGTCCAGTACAGTATTTAAGTAACACTGCATCATCAGCATACAACAAATTTGAGATATTCCATCCATCGCCATTCATTACCAGTGCCATCCCTCTCTCCAGTACTCATGTTTTTACTTCTTTCATTACCCCATTCAAATATACAGTATATTGAACAACCATAGGGACATCACAAAACCTTGTCGCATGCCCACACCAATCGTGAACCAGTCACTTAGGTGCCCATTTACCCTTACACATATCTCACTACCATCATAAAAACTCTTGATGGTATCTAGCAGCTTACCATCTACACCGTACTTGCACAAAACTTTCCACAATCCTTCTCTGTCTGCTTTGTCGTGTGCCTTTTCCAGATCCATAAATGCCATAAACACCTTATGGTCCTTCTCACAAGCCTTCTCCACTATCTGTCTTACTGCAAATATATGATCCACACATCCTTTGCCACTCCTAAAGCCACCCTGTTCATCACTCACTAGGACTTCTGATATCTTTCTCACTTTCTGTATAATAATTCTTCTATATACCTTTCCTACCACACTCAATAGACTTACGTGACAAAAACTCTTGCATTCACTTTGCTTACCTTTATTTTTGTACTGGGGTACAATCATTACCTTTTTCCATTCTGCGGGCACATTTTGACTCATCCATGCCTTCTTACTTATCTCCAGCAAGCACTTCATTTCGCTCTTTCCACTGCACTTAATCATCTTTGCATAAATCCCATCAACCCCAGCTGCTTTACCTTTTTTAGCTGCCTCACAACGTTCTTCACCTGTGCGAGTGTCATGTTTCCTGGCACTGAATTCCTTCTCTGTGCACCCCCAAAACCAATTGTGTTAACAGTCACTTTGCTCTTTCCATTCCCATTCATCAGACTTTCAAAATGTTCTTTCTGTCTGGTCCTTACTTCATCTCCATGGGTTATTAATCTACCACTTACATCCTTCACATTTTCACAATTTTTCCACTGGCACTGCTACATTTCTGCACCTCTTTCCAGAATAAGTTCCTATTTTCAGAGTAATTTACATTCATTTTTCTTCCTAGATTATCATTTACCTCCTCCTTTTTCCTCTTCACTGGTCTAAGTACATGCTTCTTAATGTCAGTGTATTCCCTTTTTTATTTCAACTGAACCCCCATCCTGTATCCATTTTAGCCACTTCTTCCTCTTTTTCTCCACTGCTTTCTTAACCTCATCATCTCACCATGCCATACCTTTCTTCTTTGTTGTTACTTTTCCCACACCACACACTGCTTTATCATTCCTAACTAAGCATTCCCTATATACATTCCACAAGCTGTTCAGATCCATTTCATTCCAATTCAGAGATTCTAACTCCTCCCCTTCTTTGGTCCTGTATTCATATGCTATTTCTTTTATCCTCATCTTGTCGACTTCTAATCTCTCTCCCTGACAGCTCCTCTCTCTCTTGGTCCACCTCACTCTCAGCTTGATCTTGCATACCACAATCATATAGTCTGACAAATCTCCACATCGTCCTCTCATTGCCCTCATATCAGCAACATTACCCAGCATCTATTTCTCTGCAAGCACGTAATCAGTCAGGCTTCTTTCAACATGATCTCCATTCCCTCTATACCATGTATATTTATATGCATCTTGTGTTTAAAGTAAGTATTACAGATGCACAACCTCCTTTCCTGACACATGTCCTTCAGTCACTTCCTATTATCATTCTCTCCTGGTACTCCATTATTACCCATTATATAATTCACAGGAGGAGTGCCTACTCCACCATTCTTATCGCCCATTACAATCACTTTATAACTCCTTGGCATTTCTCCTACTACTTTATCCAGCTCATCCCAAAACCTGTCTTTCTCTGTCTCACATCTGTCCTCACACGGTGCATACAATACAATCACTCCCACTTTCACCTTCTCGACTTATATCCATCTTGAGCTGACACATTTGTAATCTCTCATTCCACTCAGCCACACTTCTTTCATCAACAAAGCATCTTCCTTGCCCATTCATGCCTGACCTTACACATTTTACAGCCTCCCACTCCTCCATTTCACACCCTTTCGTCTTAGTTTCACACAATGCTGTCATGGCATATCTTACACTCTTGAACACATTCACACCTCTCGCATTCCACATGGCCGTTCGAATCTGCCCATTTGGTTAGGGCCCTGGGCAGGTACTAGGGTATCTATGGGACGTTATAAAATGATAATATGATTATCCATGCACAAGTAGCGTCGGCTCTTTATACTGTGATTCTGCATATTATCTAAATAATGTAATTCTTTGTAATCAGTAATACTGTATTGGCAGATTTTATCAGTTGTGCTTATACATTAGCATTAGTTTACTATTTGAAGCTAAGACCATGAATTCACACTCTGAATCCTGGCTCAGCGATTTCAATAACTCACTCACAAAATCAAGTTCACACAGTATGGGTGACAGAAGACAGAGCCACACTGACCAGTTGCCAACCTCTCACCCGTCTGTACTCCATACTGATACATACTGGGCATGTTCAGGAGTACCATTTAAGACTTACTGGACATGTTGAGCAACACCAGCATTATATGATTCACTTCACATTCCATTTTATAGTAATCTTTGTTCAACCCACATTCCATAGCATATTGTCATACCTATCTGCTTTCACACTGAAGTTAGCAGCAAATGGGTGTTTTTTTCGTTTTCGTTTTTGAAGGCTTCAACATGCTTGCATGCATCAGCCTTGGTCACCTAATGGCGGCTGTCCTTGCTGCTCGATCTCTGGCAGCTTCCCTGTATAGTCCCGTAACCATGAGGTCCAGTGACCTTCTCCCAGGTCTTTTTCAGTCTACTTCTCACTACCCCACCCGCAGCATTAACACTTCTCACTTTCTGCACCCAATTATCATCCCACAACCTCTCCATATGCCCAAACCATCTCAGTCTACCTTTTCTTATCACAACACCAATACACTCCAGTACCATCCTATCTCTCAACTCTTCCATCATAAACCTAGCCCCCCCAGGCCTTGCACCCATGGATGCACTGCACATCAGCCTAATCATTGACGTTTCTGTACGTGTGAGCCTGCGAATATCCTCTTCCTTTACTGCTTAGGTCTCACTACCATACAGCGTTACAGTCATAACACATGCTTCATACAAAGATCCCTTAGCACGGAGGGAGAGCCCTCTCAGTGTCAGGAGAGGCAACAGCTCCCTGAACTTCTTCTACCCACTCCTCTAGCCACAGAGTTAGCTCCTGCCCCACATCCAGCACAGAACATGTCTCTCAGATAACAAAACTCTTCCACACACTCAAGAGACTCACCAGCAAGTTCAATCCTTTCACTCCTGGCAATATTCACATGCTCTCCCAGACACACCGCACATATGAAATCTGCACTATCTTGCAGTCTACCTCTACTACCACTACATCTCTTATGTACCCACTTATCACCAACATTGCACAAGATGAAATTACTTCCCTCGCCCATGTTACAAATTACATATGGCCACTCTATCTCTTCTCTTTCAGTACTGCCCCGAGCCCTATATACCATCACTTTTGTTTTATCTGCATTTGCTCTTAAGACCTTGAACCCCATTCCATCTCTCCACTTCCTAAATCTTTCCTCCGCCTCCCTTTCACTCTCTGCAACCAAATTCAAATCATCAGCATATGATATCTCCCACAGGAGTCCATTTCTGAAGTCACATGAGAGGGCTTCAAGTACCATAATAAACAACAAGGGACTCAAGACTGACCCCTGATGCACACCAACATTCACAGAAAACTCATCGCTCACATCTCCAGTCACTCTTACCTGGGTGTGAGCACCCACATACATGGCCATAGCCACCCTAACCAGCCACTCCTCGATCCTAAGCTTTCCCATTGCCCACCTCACCACCTCTCTAGGTACTCTGTCAAAGGCCTTCCTTTTTCTTTTCCTAAAGCTGTCAAAGAATATGGCATCAGTGATCCCATTGCCTGGCATAAACCCAAACTGCATCTTATCAATATTCACTCTTTCTCAGATCATACCTTCTAGAAGTCTCTCCATTACCTTTACTATCTGGTCTGAAAGCTTTATACCTCTAGAATTTCCTCTTTCCAGGGCATCACCCTTCCCCTTGTACACATTTACAATTACACTCACCAGCCAATCATCTGAGGCAACTCACTCATATATAATTGTATTTATCAGGTCAGTGACTAACCTCACTCCTATATCTCCTGAGGTTTTCAACATTTCAGCAGTCTGGTAATATATAATCTGTGACTATTTGTCAGGTTATTTGACAAATACAAATAGTTTGCCTGAGTATTCAAATACAAATGTAATTCCTTGATACAGTAAGACCTTACTATAACGGACTAATTGGGGCTCAGGCCACTCCAAAATATGCGATTTTCCGATAAAAGCGACATCCGGACTTACCCCTGCTAATCCGGACTTTTTCTGATGTATCAGACATTAGTCCGGATTGCATCAGTGGTTTTCACCACCATTGCAGTATTGTACTGTGTTATACCTTCACTACATTAATCAAATGGTATAATAATACTGTACTGTGCACTGAAAAACATGTCTTTTACTTGTCTTATTGTGGTGAACATAGCTGAAGTTGTCAGGCAGTCCGGACTGCTTTCTGGCTATATCGGACTTTTTCCAATATATAGGAGTTTAGTCCGGTAGCTCCTCGAGTCTGATAAAAGCGAATTCCGGTCTACTGAAGTCCGTTATATCGAGGTTTTACTATATCTTCCATTCATTCATCCATCATCTAATCCAGTGTCACCCCACAGAGGAGTGTAGGAGCTCAGGGCTAAGCAAGTTGGTCCGGACATTTAAGATGAGAGTGACCAGCCTCACTCATCCCTGAATGGCATTACCTGAGCTATAAACCCCAACCACCCCTCGGATATAAACCTGCACCGGCTAAATTCAGTTGGAGCACCGTAATTATCTACTAAACCAACAGGTGCCATAATTTGGTTATATGGTTACCACCCAGCATAGTAAATGGTTTCCTGGTGTACAGGAAACCATTTGGCTTATCACTTAGTGTAGAGTCACCTGTAGACAGAAGGAAAAGGAAAGAAAGACAGAGGAGGAAAGAAAGAAAGACGGAAGGAAGCAAGGAAAGGGCAGTCACCCGAGAGCAGCGCCACATCGAGTGAGTGGATGGTGAGCACTCCCACCAGCCACTAATTCCTTGATATCCAATAGCAGTAATACGAATATGAAGAAATGTAAATACTGTATTCAAATACAAATACACCATCCCTGATACCAGTGTCCCTTAGTCCCTCCCTGTCCCTCTTAAGGATGATAGTGAACTGCAGGAAAAATGAAGCTTCAGCCTACAGTCCACTGGGTTCATATGCAAATGAGCTTAGGGCCAGAACAACAGTAGCAGGCAGTCCATACTCGGCATGCAAAAATTCAACATCTGTCCCATTTACCCGCAGGTGCCTTTGTGTGAGGCGGAGACAGAGAAGGGGGAACTGGAAGAACAGGCAGTGCGTAATGGCCTTCTCCTCCACTCCCTCTCCCGCCTTTCTTCCCAGGGCTATGATATTGACAACTCCAAGGATGAGGTTGACCGCATCCTGAAGGAGGCCATGATTAAACTCTTTGCTGTGAGTTTGATATGATTGCGTTTGTATATACATACATGTGATTATATGTAAGTGATGTGGTAGGTTATATTGCACATTACCAACTGAAAGGACGCATGTAAACCTGTTCAAAGACAGTTGGTTGATATCATGAAGGGGATTTGGTCACAATAGGTTCCTTGCACAAATCATAGTCCACTTTAGGAGCAATGCCTTAGCCTTTCCAAGATGGGAATGCTTGGTATATAAATGCATAAATGCATGAGAGAGAGAGAGAGTGTGTATGTGTGATAATAATAATAATTTTTGGTTTATTTATTCATCACAGTCAGTGGCTGAAAATACATAAGTCCTTAATCTAGTATCCTAACCTAAGGGGGTCAATAGGCTGACTCTGGTTGCTCCTTAGTAGTGCCGACACACTGCCAAACCTCACCGAGGCTGGAGTGAGGCGTAGACACAAGGGCACAGACCACTTAATCTTTACCCCACAGAGTTTTTAACCCTTGCAAGTCTTCCACCACAATGCTTCTTGTGTTACACTTGACAGGTGAGAGCTTACCTCACCCACACAAGTAGTGCGGTCGGAACAGGGCTCGAACTTGGGTCACTTGCATTGGGAGTTGAGTGCTCTGGCAACCATGCCACTGTGTGTGTGTGTGTTTGTGTCCAACAACCCATTTGCCAACTACTTTAGTCTCTCTCTCTCTCTCTCTCTCTCTCTCTCTCTCTCTCTCTCTCTCTCTCTG
>JAGKTI010001500.1:0-35932 GCA_018397915.1 Birgus latro | reverse complement strand
ATGAGAAAGGAGCAAGATATTAAAGTGAAAGACTGTAAAGTTATACCAGGTGAAGCATGTCTACCACAACATAGACTATTAGCTATGGATTTGAGAGTGGAAAATATGAAAGGAAGAAAGAAGAGGAAGGGTGTTAAAAGAGTAAAGGAGTGAAAGTTGAAGGATGAGGAGATAAGACTACAATTTGAAGAGAGTTTTAAGAGAAGAAATGTGAGACAGAGAGGTGATTGGAAACACTTCGGGCATAACATAACAGAGGCTGTGAGGGAAATCTGTGGAGAAACAACAGGTCACAGGAGAAAAGAAAGAGAGACGTGGTGGTGGTATGAGGAGGTGAAGCAGGTGAAAAGTGAGAAGAAAAGAGCATTTAAAGTATGGCAGAGAACTAGAAGGGAAGGAGACAGAAGAGAATATAATGAAAAGAAAAGACAGGCAAAGAGAGAAGTGGCCAGAGCAAAAAGGGTGGCGTGGGAAAGTTGGAGTAGAGATCTGGAGAGTGCACAAGGACGGACAAAAATGTTTAAAACTGCAAGACAGATGAGGAAGGAGAGGAAAGATGTGGTGGGAGCTAAATTTGTAAAGGATGAAAATGGGGAAATAAAAACTGATGAGACAGAAATACTGGAAAGGTGGAAGAAGTACTTTGAGAAACTGTTAATTGAAGAAAATAATTTTGAGATAGAAGAGATGGGAAAAGTTGAACGGCCAGTTGCAATGATAACAGAAGCTGAAATGGAGATAGTCTTAAAGGAAATGAAGTCCGGGAAAGCTCCAGGCCCAACAGGTATAACAGCTGATCTGATACAAAAGGCTGGAAGTACTGGTGTAAAAGAATTGACAAGGATTTTTAATAACATCTTAGTAGGAGGACAGCCACCTGAAAACTGTAGAGCTAGCTGGACAACACCAATTTATAAAGGCAAAGGAGATGCCTATCTGTGTGGAAAATACCGAGGAGTTAGACTGTTGGAGCATGGAATGAAGATATTCAAAACGGTGCTGGAAGGAAAGCTGAAGCAGATAGTGAAGATAGATAACCAACAGTTTGGATTTTGCACAGGTAAATCCACAATAGATGCAATATTCATCATGAGACAGTTGCAAGAAATGTTTCAACAGAGGAGGAAATGCTTGTACCATGTGTTTGTGGACTTGGAAAAAACTTTTGATAGAGTACCAAGGAGAGTTATAGAGTGGGCCTTGAGAAGACAGAATGTGCCTGAGAGACTCATTGCAGCTGTCATGTCTCTCTATATTGATACAAGATCAAAAGTCAAGCCAATAGCAGGAACATCAGGAAATTTTGGAATAGGAGTTGGGGAACATCAAGGGCCAGCACTCAGTCCATTGCTGTTTAACATAGTAATGGAGAAGGCAACATGGGAATGTAGGAGGGAAGGCCCATGGGAATTGCTGTCTGCTGGTGACCTAGTGCTGACAGCAGAGACTAAGGAAGAAGTGGTGGAAATGCTTAATAGATGGAAAAATGGAATGGAGAAGAGGGGAATGAAAATAAGTATGGATAAGACAAAGGCAATGGTGACAAGCAAGAAACCAGTAGAAAGAATAATTCAGTTAGGAAAATGGTCATGTGGATGCTGTGGCAGAGGAGTAGGAGTGAACTCAGTGTTGTGCACGGAGTGTAGTAAGTGATGCCATAGAAGGTGTTCAGGTCTGCAGAATTTGAGAGGAGTGCAAAATTTCCGCTGCCCAGCCTGCATAAGGAGAGAGGCGGAGAGAGATGAAGCAGAGGATGCACTAGAGGTGAATGAGGGCACACTACAGGAAGTGCAGCAGTTCTGCTACCTAGGAGATATATTGGACTGCGAAGCAGGGGTGGAGAGATCAGTCAGAACAAGAGTGGTGTCAGCGTCATTAAAGTGGAAGGAAATAGCTAGCCTACTGGTCAACAAACACATACCGCTGAGACACAGAAGTAAAATATATGAGGCCTGCATTAGACCAGTATTGATATATGGTGCTGAAACATGGGCTTTGACAGATAGACTGATGAATGTTCTGAGGAGTACTGATCGTAGAATGTTAAGATACATGGTGGGAGTGAGATGGGAGGACAGAGTTTTGAGTGGGGAGGTACCCAGAAGATGCGGGGTGAAGGATCTCGATATCATCTTGAGGCAGAAGCGGCTTAGATGGTTTGGTCACGTGAGGGGGAGTGAGGAAGGGAGCTGTGTGAGAATAGCAGAGGAACTGGAAGTGGTGGGACGTTGACCACCAAGAAAGCCTAAGAAGACCTGGAAAAGTGTTGTAACGCAAGATATGGAAAGACTGGTTATTGGAGAAGATTTAATCCAGGATAGGAAGCAGTGGAGAAAAGCCATCACACGTCCAACCCCAGTTTGAATATGGGAACAGAAGGACAAAAAACGAAGATGATGATGATGATGATACTGTACTTATCAGTATTGTAGTAGTTAGAGTATCATTCTGTGATCACTTTCTTCTTGACAGCTTGCATGCCGTAGTGACAGAGAGGCTCGGGCTGTGGAAATCTGTCAGCTGATGCCATCACAACAAACTGTTGGGTTGGCCATCAAGTATGCTGGCAAGTTGCGCCGCCTCCAGCTGGCTGAAAAACTGGGAGAGATTGCTGCAGTCAAAATGGAAGAGGAGATGGAACAAAGGGCCAAGGAGGCAGCAAGAACTGAGGATGACCTGCATCAGTGAGTTGATTAACATGTATGAAGTATACTGGATAAACATATAGTATCTGACAATGGATACCAAGACAACTTCAGAAAGGTTGTTGGTGGAGTACAGTGCTGCAGTTTTCTTTCCTCCTGATCTGGTAACTTTGTTGCCTACCACTTACAGCGCAGGCAGCCGCATAGTTGTTGTGGCAGCGGGAAGGTGTAGGTGAAGTGGGGGCTTCCATGATCTGAATATTTTATCAAACCAGATAAAAAAAAAAAAAATCCTTGTTGTCCTTCCTGAGCTATTTAACAACAGGAAGTGAACTTCTAGTGATAGTGATCATATTTTGTAATGCAGTGTTTGCCTAGACCAAGCCATATTCATATGATGGCTGCTCATTATATATCTGTCATTACCAGGGAATCAGGCACTACCTCAGGCCCAGACATGTTCAGTGTGTGGATTGGGTTAGAAAGGCATAACTAGTGTATATATGGTTTGTCCATACTAGTTATGCCCTTCTGATACAATCCACACAACAGAGGATGAATGAAATTAATGCTATACATGCAGAACATATTGTGGCCTGAGGTAGTGCTTGATCTCCTGGTAATGTGCAACCCTTCAAATACTCTGAGAAGATTTGTCCATGTGGAGAAGATGGAGAATGAGAGACTGACTAGAAGAGTGTATGTGAGTGAGGGGGAGACTGAGGATGAGATGGAATGGAGAGAATTATGAGAGAGGGGGATGTGAAGTGGAGGGAGGCTGACCAAATGGTAAAGGACAGACTGGCCTTGAGGCAGTTTATTTGTGGCCACCCCTTACAGAATGAAGGTGTCAGGCTATAGATAGGTGCATAGAATAAAGAGTGTAGCTATATGATGTATGACCTGCATACGTAGGCATTGTTGGTAGCTGATTTGTTTTTCATGCTCCTGTTCCTACTTCTGCATTCTTCACATCCGTGTGATATAATAGGAATTTGGATTTTGATGAACTCTTTATGTACATTATTTATGTTCATGTAGGTATGGTCGTGGGCCAAGAAAAACATGGGAGCAAACCACACAGGATGAGGAGGAGGAAGAGAATGAGAATAACTGGATAGACCCACCACACTTGCAGGACTATGCTGAGGTTGAAGTGGAGGAAGATGTAGAAGAGATGCACACACCCAGTAAGTGTTGACATGACCAATAATTATCGTTTGTTCTTTTGTTTGTAAAGGCTTCAACATGTTGCATGCATCAGCCTTTGTTGCCTAATGGCAGCTCTCCACACTGCTTGATCATTGGCAGTCTCCCTGTAAATCCCATACCCTTGAGGTCACACTCATGACCTCGTCCCAGGTCTTTTTCGGTCTGTCTCTCGCAATCCTTCCCCCGACATTCACACTTCTCACTTTCCACACCCATTTGTTATCCCCCATCCATTCTACATGCCCAAACCATCTCAAACGACCCCTCCCCATTACAACGCCAATACATTCCAGTCCCATCCTTCCTCTCAACTCCTCAATCATAAACCAAGCCCCCCTCCCCCCCATCCTTTCATTCAAAGACACACTACTGCTCAGGTTTCACTACCATACAGCATTACACTCCTAACACATGTCCCATACAAAGATCCTTTAGCACAGAAGGAGAGCCCTCTCAGTGTTAGGAGAGGCAGCAGCTCCTTGAACTTCTTCTGACCACTTCTTACACAAGCTCCTCCTTCACCTTCAGCACATAACATGTCTGCTAAATAATAAACTCTTCCTCACACTCAGGAGACTCACCACCATGATCAGCCCTTTCATCCCTGACAATCTCTACAGGCTTTCCCCAACACACTGTACAGACAAAATCAGCATTATTTTGCAGTCTAACTCCAGTGCATCATCTCTTATGCACCCAGTTATCACAGATATCTTTATTTTTTATTTATTGTGTCTGTTGTCTAACACCATATCTTATCCTGGAACAGTCAGTTGGTCAGAGGTTACATCAGCAAAAATTGCCCATATTAAGAGTTACCATAACCAACTGCTATCTTCATTTTTAATTTATTGTTACCCTAACATCATAACCCATCCTGGTACTGAGACAGAGGTGACATTTGCAGAAATTCAAAAATTGACCATACGCTTCATATCGCATGCTGGTACTGGGACAAAGATTACATTTGAAAAAAAAAAATCCATATGCTTCTCCTGACCAAGTGTTAGATAGCGCCAGTAGATGAATGGTTACCGTCAACCCTGGGAGGTACTACCATGAGAGTGAATATGGCTACAAGCTTGGAAACTAACCACACAGTCATCACTCTTAGGCAGGAAACATTCAGCTGCAATTATAATCACTCACTGATCTGTTTTGTAAGTGACAGTACATAGAATCATAGTCCAAGCTGAGACTCACATTGTTACAGAAATTATTACATATCCTAAAATTCTGTTTTCCCAACAGCGTCCAGCAACAGTTTGGAAGTAATTAGCTGGTTTTGGTCCTTTGTTTAGCTTCCAGCTTATAGAAAACATCAGTAGTACCATGGCCAGTCCCAGTAAAGGGATTTGCCACTCAGGCTAAAGAGATGATGATAACTTGGAACAGTTGTTGCATCATGGTTTCTGTGATACACTGCTGTATTGTTTACATGCCAGGGCAGTACAATAGCTCAGTCAGAACTCCAGATTACAAGCCCCTCTTCTGACATCTACCTGTTAGAGTTATCCTTAAATGGAGATGATCGAGTTCACCAAGCTAGTCTTCAGCCCTTCTCAGTTACCACCTTATATTTGGGTTGAGTGGAATTCCAGATGTCATGTGCCCTGCTTGTAGAATAGGTCCACAGACAATAGAGCACTGTACAGCACATGCCTCATGTAAGACATAGATATAATATTGACAGTGTAGGAAACCTGTGGGACAACTTCATAGGGGCTGTAGCTTACCTTCAGTCAATGCGTCTGCTCAGTTAGACAGACTGGGATTGAGCAGCAAGAACAACAGCTGTTTACTTATAGACTGTTATCACAGTTTTATTAACCTGAGGTCGGGGAATAAATTCACATCCTAGTAAGAGGCCACAAAAGCAGAGTCAGGAATCTTTTGTGGCAGATCAGCCTCACAGTGAAGTGATAGAGTACCAGTAAAGCCATGTTGTGACTTAATATGCATGATGCATGGTATTTTACATTTTATTGCATCATTATATTAGCTACCATACCTCAGTCTTGGGAGTGATAAGGGGACAAAATGAAGAGACAAGGTTTGTACAGAGATGCACATGACAAAGGCTGGCATCCATATTTTAAGTTGTAGTTGACATGAATATACAGAGATGTATGCAGAATGACAGTTTGCAATATACCATCAGGTCTTGATTAAACACCTCTAAGATCGAGGCCTCGTAGCCACCTCACTGTTGTTAGACCCGCAGCGGTGAGGTGGCCACAAGGCCTCGCTCTGAGAAGTGTTTGATCAACCTGGTGGTACATAGCATACAGAGATGTACATGACGAGGGTTTGCGGAGGGTAGGGGGTGGGAGGCAACAGAATATGAAATGTCTATACAGTAAACCTTGCATATGCCGAACTTTTAGAAGCCGGAATCTTCAGTTAGCCGAACTCAGGCCGAGACCACATATGAAAGTAGGCCGAAATGCGAAAGTAGGGGGAGGAATGGCGCCAGGCGGACATGTGGCGCCAGTCTGCTGCTTGCTTTTGAAGACGATAGTTGCGCCATTCTTACTGTCATCTAGTGCTGAGCAGTGCTCTCCTTTTGCCTTCTGCCTTGCCATGGAAGGTTCAAAGCTTAAAAGAAGTGATACTGGCACCTCTAGTCGTAAAGGAATGAAGCTAAAAAAAAAAAAAAAAAAAAATGTACGCGTGTGACTTAGTGCAGTGATCATGATTAAAGTTCAGTACTATTATTACTGAAAGTGTTACATTGCAGTCTATTACAGTGATCACATTTAAGTTTAGTTCTTAATATAGAGTGAAATAAATACTGGGTACTGTTTAGAATTTACGTTAAAGTGTGAACTCACCCACCTCCATCAACTCCGTCTCCAAAACAAAACAAACTGCCGAACTTCTAAGAATCTACTGCCTCTAACGAAAGGTGTTACACTGCAGTCTATTACAGTGATTACATTTAAGTTTAGTTCTTAATATAGAGTGAAATAAATACTGGGTACTGTTTAGAATTTACGTTAAAGTATGAACTCAACCACCTCCACCACCTCTGTCTCCAAAACAGAACAAACTGCCAAAGAATCTACTGCCTCTAACGAAAGTTGTTACACTGCAGTCTATTATAGTGATTACATTTAAGTTTAGTTCTTAATATAGAGTGAAATAAATACTGGGTACTTTTTAGAATTTACGTTCAAGTGTGAACTCAACCACCTCCACCACCTCCGTCTCCAAAACAAAACAAATTGCCGACGATCTACTGCCTCTGACAAAAGGCAAATTATGTGCACTGGATTCTTTCTTTTTTGTCTTTCTTTATTAATTTATACACTGTATGTGCTCCTTTACTTTAGTGTTAAGAAGACAACTAATAAGTATTGTTATTGCAATTTGGGGGGGTGAAAATCCATCTCCAACACACGTTACCGACAGTCCGTACTGCCTCTGTGAATGATTTTCTACCAATTAACCACTTCAGTACTGTGACGTCTATTTCTACTTTATTTACGCTTCCTGCAGACGATTTTATGGCACTCAGGACTGGACTCACATACTGAAGGGGCTAACGAAGGCTGTACCAACCCCGTGCACTTCCACTATCCAACCTACACTGACTAAAATTGTCTGGTGGCAGCAAGAACAAAATGAAAATACACCCAGCACTGAAGGGGTTAAATGTATATTAAATGCACTAAATTGTTTTTTTGTCATAACTTATTTATATATGCTTCTTTAATTTAGTGTTGAAAGGACAAGTAATAGGTATTGTCTTCGCAATTTTGGGGGATGAGAATTTGGTAAGCCGGAAAAATCGGTAATTCGAACCAGGGTAGAGCCCCATATAGTTCGGCTTATGAAGGGTTTACTGTATTGTTAATGAAAATGTTCAGGTAGGTTTGCTTGTGAAGTGGAACCAGGATTTTGAAGGCTTAAATAGTATGTGAATGATTGTGTGGCTCATTTTACTGGGCATGCTGTTTAGTTCCACTATTGTGTTTGTTTATTTGCTTTTACCTCGCCCGGACAGAGTCTGATGAGGTATTGTTTTTGGTCTTTGTTTGTTAGCAACATTATGGAAAAACATCTGAATGAAATTACATGAAACTTTCAGGATATGTGGGCACTGGTCCTCAAAGAAAGTGAATAAATTTTGGAGGCAATAGAGTGATCGTGAAAGGTCAAAATCAAGGTCACGGATTTTCAGAGGGCTATAACTTGAAACTGGTTGAAGACTGAGATATTTACTATTGGAACATACAGGAACTTCTAATATTGGCTTTCATTTGGCACCAAAACCTTTGACTTTGAATGACCCCAAAAGGTCAGACTCAAGGTCATATATTCAGGAGTCTTTAACTTGAAACTGGTTGAAGATAGAGGTATTTACTATTATCAGCATAAAGGAATTCCATATGAGTTTTTAATTGGTACCTTGACCTTTGACCATAAGTGACCTTGAAAGGTCAAACTCAAGGTCACGGATATTCAGGGGGCTATAACTCAAAACTTGTTAAAGATAGAGATGTTTACTATTACCAAGATATAGGAAGTCTCATATTATGGGCTTTCATTTGGCAGCATGACCTTTGACCTTGGGTGACCTTGAAAGATCAAATGCAAGATCACGGATTTCAGAGGGTGTACCTCGAAAACATGCGCCTTTACCTTGTATTTTTATTGTGCACTGACACTAAATGGCCGAAACGAACCAGTATTTAACAGCAATAAAAAAACTGCTGTCATCTGATAAAATAGTCATCATCATCATCCGGACCTCCTTTCCCACCCTAGGACAGGGTGAGGAGTAGCAACATCCAGACAGTCCAGATTTGCCCAGTCCAATGGGCCATGCTTCCATTCACTCACCATTCAAGTCCCGGGAATCCTTGCTCTATCTGATATGCCAAAAACATTCACCACGTTCTGTAGCTTCACATAAACGTATCCGATAGAGTCAATTCAGACGCTGTCACGTTAAAAGGGGTGCCAAATTCCTGATCATGCGCTTCTCCTCACAATATTCATCTAGCCAGCTCGATCCCTTGTCAGTCCCCTAGCCTCACGGACTTCCCAACCTCTCTTCCTCACACACTCATCCACCATATCCCTCCACCTTCTCTTTGGCCTACCTCGCCTCCTCCCTCCTTCAAATTCACTCAGATATACCTTCTTCACCACTCTATTGTTATCCATTCGCTCCACATGACTATACCATCTCGGTACACTCTCTTCGATTCTGGTGTCCACAGACTTCCTCACTCCACATATTTCCCAAATCACATTATTTTGTATCCTATACTCTCTCTGTACTCCACATACATTCCTCAGCAGTCCCATCTCCACTGCTTTCTTGACTTTTAATTTTCATGCCACGCCATAGTCTCACGTCCATGTGTTAAAATTGGCACTAGCACTCCTTCATGTAAGCCTCGTGCAGCTGCAGCACTCAAACCTCTGTTTCTTATCAAGGCCTTCATTGTGCCAGCTACTTTCCTTCCTTGTGTCATTCTACTTTCCACTTTTGCACATTTTCCTCTCGTCTCTATCACTGTACCCAGGTGTTTGAACTCTTTCATCAATTTCAGTCTCTCTCCATTTACTGTAACATCACACTGGGAGTCACCTTCTCTATCAATAACCATCACTTTACTCTTTTCTACATTAACTGTTAATGCAAGACGCTCACAGACATCAGCAAAGCTTTGCACTAGTCTACAAGGCCGTTGTTTGGTATTTGCAAGTAGTACTGCATCATCAGCATCCAACAAATTTGAGGTATTCCATCAATCTCCATCATTACCAACACCATCCCTCTCTCCATTACTTGTGTTTTTACTTCTCTCATCACCCCATCCATATATATATTGGACAACCATGGAGATATCACACAGCCTTGTCACATGCCCACATCAATCTTGAACCATTCACTTAGATGCCCATTTATCCTTACACATGCTTCACTACCATCATAAAAACTCTTGATTTCACATAGCAGCTTGCCATCTTCACCGTACATGTGAGAACCTTCCACAATCCTTTTCTGTCTACTTTGTCATGTGCTTTTTCCAGATCCATGAATGCCATAAACACCTTATAGTCCATCTCAGAAGCCTTCTCCACCATCTGTCATACTGCAGATATTTGATCCACACATCCTCTGCCACGCCTAAAGCCACCCTGTTCATCACTGACTAGGACATCTGAACATCTGATATCTCTCTTACTTTCTCAGTAATAATTCTTGCATATACCTTCCCTACCACACTCGATAAACTTATGCCACGATAATTCTTCCTTTCCCCACAGCCAACCCCCTACTGGCAGCAGCAACACGGAGAGATGGGCAGTCTCGTAGCAGGCCTGGGTCACATCATTCACCCTCCTCCAAAAATCCCTTCAAGAAAACTGCTACACCCACATCCTTTTCCACATCCACATCCAGCCTTGGCAGTGGCAAACGAGGCATTGATGTCATTGACCAGTTCAGAAAATCGCAGAAAAAGTCGGATGCCAGTCCAGTACTAAGGCCAGTTGTAAAAAAATCACAGGTATGAGTCACTGTATAGAAGCAGTTAATGTCATTTTCTTTCATCATCGTCATTGTTGTCATCTTCAGTCATCATATTGCCAGTCATCATCATCAGCAAGACCTCTTTTCCCTCTGTAGGATGGGGTGAGGCAGGGTCCAGAGAGAGGGGGGGGGAGATAGAACAAGAAACTAACCCAAATCTACCCAGTTCAATGGGCCACACTCCCATTCACTCACTGTTCAAGCACCCTGAATCCTGACTCCATCTCACAGGCATATACACCCATACTCATGCACTTCATGTCACTTACCAGCTATAGTTAGTCCAATGATTTTCACTTCACTGGGAAAGATCATTGGTGCCAAACCCTCATCATACGCTCCATACATAATTCTTCTTCTTGGTAATTATGTGGTTTTGGCACTTGGTTTAGCTTGCAGTCCTTAGAAAACATCAGCTTACCATGGTTAACATCAGTATGGGGATTTGTTAAGAGGAAGCATGGTATAACACCTGTCAGTATGAGAGATCTGTCTGTCTGCAGTTGCCAGATGCCTAAAATCCATAAATCGCCCTATCCTGCCATTTGGTTCCCATCCCTTCAACTCACACCTCACTCTGTCTCATTTATCCCTACATTCCATGTCTTAATCTTATCCTTGGCCTCCCCCTTCCCCTCACATCTAGAGGCAACAGCAATGGAAAATGAAAAAGGCATCATGTTCAGGGTTTGTGGTTATTGGTAAAAACCATATTATTTAACAAGACCACTGCCACAACAGTAACAGTGAATAGTAATAGCCTAAGCTGATATACAGATAGTCATTTGTCTTCTCCCCCATCACCATTAACCCCTTCACAATGATGACATCTTTATTTAATTTTTGTCTTTGCTATCACTCTACACTGAGTGACGAGCCAAATGGTTTCTTGTACCCAGAAAACCATTTACTGTACTGGGTGGCAACATATGACCGGGATTTTTGGCCGGGTTAAGTGTCCCCCAAATTCACGCATCTAAAATTGCTAAGTCATGGCAGATGTTTTGGAGAGCCTCAGAGGGTCCATTACCTGCCCAGAGCCCTAACCAAATGAGCAGATTCGCATGGCCATGTGGAAAGTGAGAGATGTGAATGAGGAGAGCAAGAGGGTGGATGCAGTGAATGTGTTCAAGAATGCAAGATATGCCGTGATGGCATTGTGTGAAACTAAGATGAAAGGGTGTGAAGTGGAGGAGTGCAAGGATGTAAAATATGTAAGGTTGGGCATGATGGGTGAGGAAGATGCAAGGAAAGAGTTGCTTTGTTGATAAATGGAATGTGAGATTACAAATGTGTCAGTTCGAGATGTATGTTTGTCAGATTCAAGTTTGAGATGGTGAAAGTGGCAGTGATTTTAGCATATGCACTGTGATGACAAGAGTGAAACAGAGAAAGACAGGTTTTGGGATGAGCTGGATGAAGTAGTAGGAGAAATGCCTAGGAGTTATAAAGTGTTTGTAATGGGCAACATGAATGGGAGAGTAGGCACTGGTCCTGTGAATGCAATGGGTAAAAATGGAGTTCCAGGAGAGAATGATAATGGGAAGCGACTGAAGGACATATGTCAGGAAAAGAGGTTGTGCTTTTGTAATTCTTATTTCAAACACAAAGATGCACATAAATATACATGGTATAGAGGGAATGAAGATTGTGTTGAAAAGAGCCTGGTTGATTATGTGCTCTAGAGAAATCGATGCTGGGAAATGTTGCTGGTACGTGGGCAGTGAGGGGGACAGTGTGGAGGTTTGTCAGATCATATGGTAGTGGTATGCAAGATCAAGATGAAAGTAGTGGGGTGGACCAAGAGAGAGAGAGAGGAGCAGCCAGGGAGACTGAAACTCGAGAAGCTGAGGATCAAAGAAATGGCAGATGAATACAGGACCAAAGTAGGGGAGGAGTTGGAATCAGTGAATAGAAATGAAATGGATCTGGACAGCCTGTGGAATGCGTATAGGGATTTTTTTTTTTTTTTTTTTTTTTATAATGCAAGGAAGAAGGAACCAAAGACCATGGGCCCGCAATCCATTCCTTCCTAGACGAAAACAAAAACAATATGAAAGAGAGCCAAATTCAAGATCTGTTCATTTCGAGATGCCTGGACACACTGCATTGGAAGACTGGAGATCATAGGAAGTAGGAAATACAGACAGAGGAAGACAGTTCCAGAGCTGACCTGGTGCATAAATGAAGGACTGGGAGTAACGGTTAACTCTTGCATTAGAGAGTTGGACAGAAAAGGGATGAGAGTTTGTTGCTAGACGGGTGCTACGTGCCTGTCGTAGAGGTGGAGGGATGCAAGCAAACATTTCAGAGGAACAGTGACCATTGAGGCAGTGATAGAAAAGAGATAAAGAGGCAACAGTGTGGTGAAGAGACAGAGGTTGCAGGGGCCCAGTGAGAGGAGAGTTAATGAGACGAAAAGCCTTTGACTCCACCCTATTGAGAAGAGCTGTGTGTGGGGAGCCTCCACACGAATGAGAGTTGTACTCCAAACGGGCGAATAAAACCCATGTATAAAGTCAACAACTGTGCAGGGGTAAAGAAGATTCGGAGTCGACTTAGCGCACCTAATCTGTTTGAAGCAGATTTCACAAGAGACGTAATATGTTCTTTCCAAGATAAATCCCAAGTGAATGAAACCCCAAGCATGTTCAAGGATGATGCAGGACCAAGTTGGACATTATTAAACATTAGTGGGTACTCCAGTGGAAGATTTTGTCAGGTTGATAGGTGTAAGAACTGAGTTTTTGATGCATTAAAAACAACAAGATTATTTTTACCCCACTCAGAGATACAAGCCAAGTCAGACATTAGGTGTACCATAGCCTCATCCCTTGTTTGTTGAAGTAACTGCTGCATTGCGGGAACCGAATGGAAAGGTGAAGGGTGGAATCATCAGCGTACGAGTGGATAGGGTTAGATGTACAGCTTAGGTCATTGATGAATAAAAGGAAGAGAGTTGGTGATAGGACAGAGCCCTGAGGAACACCATTGTTGATAGATCTAGGAGATGAATGATGGCCGTCTACAACAGTGGCTATAGAACAACCAGAAAGGAAGCAAGAGATGATGGCACAGATGGAAGGATAGAAACCATAAGAGGGCAGTTTGGAAATTAAAGATTTATGCCAGACTCGATTGAAAGCCTTTGAGATATCAAGTGAAATGGCAAAGCTATCGCCAAAGTCCCGAAAGGAGGATGACCAGGAGTCTGAAATGTAGGCGACATGATCACCAGTGGAGCGTCCCTGACGGAACCCACATTGACGATCAGAAAGGTTTTGATAGGAATGATGCTTTAAAATTTTTCTGTTAAGAATCGACTCGAAAACTTTTGAGATACAGGATGTTAAAGCAATTGGACGATAGTTAGAGGGTTGGGAATGGTCACCCTTCTTTGGGACTGGCTGAATGAGAGCAAACTTCCAGCAAGAAGGAAAGGTACAAGTTGATAGACAACGGCAAAAGAGTTTACTTAGGCAGGGTGTAAGCACAGAAGCACAGTTTTTGAGGACAACAGGAGGGACTCCATCAGGCCCATATGCCTTCTTAGTATTGAGGCCAGTGATGTCAGCCTTGAGGAATTCAGAGGGGGTAGGTGATGGAGGAACAGCACCGGAATCGTTTAAGGTGGAATTGGAGGAAAAAGTCTGAGGAGAGAGCTCTTTTTTATCAGTAGAAGAAATAGCTACAGAGCCATCAGAGTAGAAAAGAGGAGGGAAGGATGATGAGGTAAAGTTGTTAGAAAGGTTTTTGGTAAGATGCCAGAAGGAGCGAGAAGAATTCGAGTTGAATAGTTGAGAGCATTTAGCACAGATGAAATTATTTTTAGCAGAGCGAAGAACGATTCCGGACAGAAACATAAAAAGATATGATTCAGAATTGGGTTGGATCTGGTACTTTTTATAGGCCCTCTCCTTGTTGCGGACAGCATTAGAACGAGCGTGATTAAACCAAGGCTTTCTTGCATTAGTCAGAGGATACGAGAAAGGAATGTATGCTCCCATGCCTGAGAGAATAACCTCCGTAATGCGCAAGGCACACTCAGATGGCTCCTGGCCGTGGAAGCAATAACCATTCTAAGGAAAATCAAAGAAATACTGCCTGAGTGCCTCCCAATCCGCAGCACCAAAGTGCCACAGTCGATGTTTCTTTGGAGGGTGCACAGGCCGTACCTGAGCAATAGGACTGGTCAGGGTAATAAGGTTGTGATCGGAGGAGCCTAACGGAGAGGAAAGATTAACAGTGTAAGCAGAAGGATTAGTTGTGAGGAAGAGGTCAAGTATGTTGGAGCTCTCTCCAAGGCAGGTAGGGTGCTGTACAAGCTGCTCTAGGTCATTAAGGATAGAAAAGATGTAGGCTTCTTCACCATGTGGATCAGTGAAAGGAGAGGAGAGCCAAAGGTGGTGGTGAGCATTGAAATCTCCTAGAATGGAGATTTCAGAGAAAGGAGAAATGGATAGAATGTGTTCCATCGTAGAAGTAAGATAGTTGAAAAAAATTTCATAGTCAGTAGAATTAGGAGATAAGTAAACAGCACAGATATATTTAGTCAGAGAATGACAGGAAAGACGAAGCCAGAGAGTAGAGAATTCAGAAGAATCAAGTTCAAGAACACGAGAGCAAGATAAGTTGTTGCGTACATTTACACAACAGCCACCTTTGGCTTTGAAATGAGTATAGAGAAAGTAGGTGGAAACAGAAAAGGGTTTGCTGTCAGTTGCCTCAGACAGTTGAGTCTCTGTTATGAAGAGAAGGAGAGGTGATGTTTGACAGAGAGAAAGTTAGAGGTGTGTGGTGTGGCAAGAGTAACAACAAAGAAAGATATGGCATGGTGAGATGAAGAAGTTCAGAGAGCAGTGGAAGAAAAGAGGAAGAAGTGGCTAGAGTGGATACAGGACAGGGGTTCAGTTGAAGTAAGAAATGAATATATTGAGAGCAAGAAACATGTAAAGAGACAAGTGAAGAGGATAAAGGAGGAAGTAAATGACGATCTAAAAAGGAAAATGAATGCAAATTACTCTGAAAATAGGAAGTTATTCCAAAATCTGTTGGGGAAATGTAAAAGTGACATTGGACAGAAATGGTGGTAGATTATTAACCAATGGGGATGAAGTAAGGACCAGATGGAAAGAGTATTTTGAAAGTCTGTTAAATGGGATTGGAGAAAGCAAAGCGACTGTTAACATGACTGATTTGGGGGGTGTACAGAGATGGAATGCAGTTCCAAGAAACTTGACGCTCTCAGAGGTGATGAACGCTGTGCTTGGCTGAAAAATGGGAAAGCAACTGGGGTTGATGAGGTGTATACAGAGGTGATTAAGTGTAGTGGAGAGACCCTAATGAAGTGCTTGTTGGGAATATATAAGAAGGCATGGATGAGTGAAACTGTGCCAGTAGAGTCAAAGAAGTGGTGATTGTACCCTGTACAAAAGAAAGGTGAGCGAAGTGAGTGCAAGAATTATCGTAGCAAGTTTATTGAGTGTTGTAAGGACGGTATATAGAAGAATTATTATAGTGAAAATAAGAGAGGTATCAGAAGTTGTAAAGTGTGATGAACTGAGTGGCTTTAGGAGTGGCAGAGGATGTGTGAATCAAATATTTGCAGTGAGCAGATAGTTTGTGAGAAGTGTAAAGAATTTATGACATTTATGAATCTGGAAAAAGCATACAACAAAGTAGACAGAGAAGGATTGTGGAAGGTTTTGCTTATGTACAGTGTAGATGGTAAGCTGCTAGGTGCCATTAAGAGTTTTTATGATGGTGGTGAGGCATGTGTAAGGATAAATGGGGATCTAAGTGAATGGTTCACGATCAGTGTGGGCATGTGACAAGGTTGTGTGATGTCCCCATGATTTTTCAATATACTGTATATATGGATGGGGTGATGAGAGAAGTAAAAACATGAGTAATGGAGAGAAGGATTGTGTTGGTAGTGAATGGTGATGGATAGAATATCTCAAATTTGTTGTATGCTGATGATGCAGTGCTACTTACAAATACTGGACACGAGCTTCGTAGACTAGTGCTGAGTGTTGTAGATGTCTGTGAGCATCATGCTTTGAGAGTAAATGTGGAAAAGAGTAAAGTGATGGTTATTGAGAGTGTGATGTTACAGTGAATGAAGAGCGACTGGAGTTTGTGAGAGAGTTCAAATACCTGGGTATAGTGATAGAAAAAGAGGAAAATGTGCAAAAGAAGTGGAAGGTAGAGTGACACAAGGAAGGAGAGTAACTGGTGCTATTAAGGTCTTGATAAGAAAGAGAGGCTTGAGTGTTGCAGCTGCGTGAGGCTTGCACGAAGGAGTGGTAGTGCCAACTTTAACATACGGTTGTGAGACTGTGGTGGATCATTCCATGTAAATGTCAACCCTTAGTGTCAGTCTCAGAATTGATCAGAAATATAAAAATTATGTCATTTTAAAGCTTACACATTGAATTTTATGAATCTGGACAGAAAAAGTTTCTAAACTGTCTACTGAGAGTGAGACATTAAAAAATATCTTACCATGTCACTGAAGAAAAATTCATGCTGAAATTACAGTAGTCTTTCATTTATCTGGACGCGTTCATTATCTGGACGCTGCACCTTGGGTCTATCAGACCATTGTCCGAATTTATATGTTATTATCTGGACATAAAAGTCCTCGATAAGTTTGGCCGGCCTGCCGATGTGTTGAAACATTCGGTATCGTGGCCGCTGGGCTGGGGCCATGAGCAGGAAATAGGCCATAACCCACAACCAGACCTAAAATATCCATCCACCCCTATACTAAATGATGAAAGTCGCGCACTCGTCCGATCACTCCCAACGAACCTCCAGCACCCAAGTAATACGACTGTAACCCACAAGCAGTGTCCGTACGCATCCCCACCCAATGTCCAAAGTTGCATGGCCATTGGGCTAAGTCTTTCCTAATTGCTCCTGCGATTGTAACACAGCCCACAAGCCACAAGTACATGTTGGGGAACAGCGGCCGTCCACCTTTCTACTGAACATCTAAAGTCTCCTGGTCACCGTGAGTTGTGTTTCCACATGGCCACTTAGCGTCTAACAGACCACAAGCCACGAGTATGTGTACGGTAAAAGCACCCATCCGCCTCGTGACAGAAGGGGGAGAATGCTGCCCACAGCCTCACTTCTTCCCTGCTCCCATCCCTCCTCCATACCCTCCTGGCTCCCTCCTCACTCCCTCAGTCTTACCTTCCTCCATGGTGATAACACTGACTTCTGAGTTTTTAAATGTTTTTGTGATTAATTCAACTACTGTTGGTTGTATAGAAATTCTGCAAAATCCACGAGGAAGCTCATGAAATTCTGCATCTAGACATATGCTTAACTCTTGGAAGGTGCTGGCAAATTTTTGCAGTAGGATGGTGGGAAGTTATATGAAGGTAAGTTTTACTCCTGAACACTTTATTCTCACTGCATTTCTGTACATTTACTTGCCAGTTTTACGTGTATTTATTGGCTTATCTTATAGTATAAACACCAGCAAAGATGATGGTATACCATTTATACCAATACAACCAACTTCCAGTAGCATTTTTGGCCATGGATTTTTTTTTTTTTTTTTTTTTTTTGAGCCCCTGGAGCAATCACTCGTCACAGATAACTGATTTTCAAACTATCTTCAGGTTTTTTGTGGATTTTTGTTGTTTATGCATTGTTTTTGTGATGTTTAGCATTATTATGGATAGTCTTTTGTTGTGTTTTGTTGTCTCAGTGTGGCAGAATGACTGGAAAACACTGCCAAAATTTGGAGGGGTACACTACGTACAGTAGTATATAGGTACGATTTTTTTTCTTCTTTTTTTTTCCCTCTTGGTGTTTAGCATTATTCTGGATATTCTTGTGTGTGTTTTGATGTCTCAGTGTGGCAGATTGACCTGAAAACAGTGCCAGAATTAGGAGGGGTACTGTTTATACAGTAGTGTGTAGGTAGGGTGTTTTTTGGTTTTCAGTGTTTTTTTTTGCATGGTTTTCTTGGTGTTGAAAATTATTTTGGATAATCCTGTGTATGTTTTGATGTCAAAATATGGCAGAATGACTGGAAAACACCGCCAAAATAAGGAGGGGTACTGTACATACAGTAGTGTATGGGTAGGGTGTTTTTTGGTTTTCTGTGGTTTTTGTGCATGGTTTTCTTGGTGTTTAGCATTACTTTTTTTTTTCTTTTTTTTTTATGCAAGGAAGAAGGAACCAAAGGCCAGGGCCCACATACTGTTCCTTCCAAGAAAAAGTAAAAACAATACAAAAGAGAGCCAAATTCAAGATCCATTCATTTCGAGATGCCTGGATACACTGCGTTTGAAAGACTGGAGATCGTAGGAAGTAGGGAATACAGACAGAGGGAGACAGTTCCAGAGTTGACCAGTTGCATAAATGAAGGACTGAGAGTAACGGTTAACTCTTGCATTAGAGAGTTGGACAGAAAAGAGATGAGAGTTTGTTGCTAGACGGGTACTACGTGCCTGTCGTAGAGGTGGAGGGATGCAAGCAGACAGTTCAGAGGAACAGTGACCATTGAAGTAGCGATAGAAGAGAGATAAAGATGCAACAGTGCGGCGAAGAGACAAAGGTTGAAGGGAGCCAGTAAGAGGAGGAGAGTTAATGAGACGAAAAGCCTTTGACTCCGCCCTATTGAGAAGAGCTGCATGTGGGGAGCCTCCCCACACACGAGAGTTGTACTCCATACACGGGTGAATAAAACCCGTGTGCAAGGTCAACAACTGTGCAGGGGTAAAGAAAGTTCGGAGTCGGCCCAGCACACCTAATCTCTTGGAAGCAGATTTCACAAGAGATGTAATATGTTCTTTCCAAGACAAATCCCGAGAGAATGAAACCCAAAGCATGTTCAAGGATGATGCAGGACTGAGCTGGACATTATTAAACATTAGTAGGTAATCCTGAGGAAGATTTTGTCGGGTTGATAAGTGTAAGAACTAAGTTTTTGATGCATTAAAAGTAACAGGATTATTTTTACCCCACTCAGAGATACAAGCCAAGTCAAACATTAGGTGTGCCATAGCCTCATCCCTTGTTTGCTGAAGTAACTGGTGAGATGGACGTTGCGGAAATCAAATGGAAAGGTGAAGGATGGAATCATCAGCATATGAGTGGATAGGGTTAGATGTACAGCTTAGAAGGTCATTGATGAATAAAAGGAAGAGAGTTGGTGATAGGACAGAGCCCTGAGGAACACCACTGTTAATAGGTCTAGGAGAAGAACGATGGCCCTTTACAACAGCAGCTATAGAATGACCAGAAAGGAAGCTAGAGATGAAGGCACAGATAGAAGGATAGAAACTGTAGGAGGGCAGTTTGGAAATCAAAGATTTATGCCAGACTCGATCGAAAGCCTTTGAGATGTCAAGTGCAATGGCAAAGCTTTCGCCAAATCCCGAAAGGAGGATGACCAGGAGTCTGAAAGGTAAGAGAGAAGATCGCCAGTGGAGCGTCCCTGATGGAACCCATACTGACGATCTGAAAGAAGGTTGTGACAGGAAAGATGCTTTAAGATTTTTCTGTTAAGAATTGACTTGGAAACTTTTGAGACACAGGATGTTAAAGCAATTGGACGGTAGTTAGAGGGTTGTGAATGGTCAACCTTCTTTGGGACTGGCTGAATGAGAGCAAACTTCCAGCAAGATGGAAAGGTACAAGTTGACAGACAAAGGCGAAAGAGTTTACCTAGGCAGGGTGTAAGCACAGAAGCACAGTTTTTGAGGACAACAGGAGGGACTCCATCAGGCCCATATGCCTTGTTAATATTGAGGCCAGTGATGGCAGAAAATACATCAGCTGAAGAAATTTTAATGCCAGTCATGAGGAAGTCTGAGGGAGGAAGTGATGGAGGAACAGCACCGGAATCGTCTAAGGTAAAATTGGAGTAGAAAGTCTGAGCGAAGAGTTCTGCTTTATCAGTAGAAGAAATAGGTACAGAGCCATCAGAGTAGAAAAGAGGAGGGAAGGATGATGAGGTAAAGTTGTTAGAAAGGTTTTTAGCAAGGTGCCAAAAGGAGCAAGAAGAATTCAAGTTGGAGAGTTGGGAACATTTAGCACGGATGAAATTATTTTTAGCAGAGCGAAGAACAGACTTAGCACGATTCCGGGCAGAAATATAAAAAAGATGTGATTCAGGGGTGGGTTGGCTCCGGTACCTTTTAAAGGCCCTCTCCTTGTTGCAGACAGCATTAGAACAAGCGTGATTAAACTAAGGCTTTCTTGCATTAGTCAGAGGATATGAGAAAGGAATGTATGCTTCCATGCCCGAGAGAATAACCTCTGTAATGCGCAAGGCACACTCAGACGGCTCCCAGCCATGGAAGCAATAATCATTCCAAGGAAAATCAAAGAAGTATTGCCTGAGGGCCTCCCAATCTACAGCTCCAAAGTGCCACAGGCGACGTTTCTTTGGAGGGTCCACAGGTCGTACCGGAGCGATAGGACAGGTTAAGGTAATAAGGTTATGATCGGAGGAGCCAAACGGAGAGAAAAGATTAATAGTGTAAGCAGAAGGATTAGTTGTTAGGAAAAGGTCAAGTATGTTGGAACTCTCTCCAAGGCTGTCAGGGACACAGGTAGGGTGCTGTACAAGCTGCTCTAGGTCATTAAGGATAGGAAAGATGTAGGCTTGTTCACCAGGTGGATCAGTGAAAGGAGAGGAGAGCCAAAGGTGGTGGTGAACATTGAAATCTCCTAGAATGGAGATTTTAGAGATAGAAGAAATGGATAGAATGTGTTCCATCGTAGAAGTAAGATAGTCAAAGAATTTTTGATAGTCAGTAGAATTAGGAGATGAGTAAACAGCACAGATATATTTACTCAGAGAATGACAGGAGAGCCGAAGCCAGAGAGTAGAGAATTCAGAAGAATCAAGTTCAGGAACACGAGAGCAAGATAGATCGTTGCGTACATATACGCAACAGCCACCTTTGGCTTTGAAATGAGAATAGAGAAAGTAGGAGGATACAGAAAAGGGTTTGCTGTCAGTTGACTCATACAGCTGAGTCTCAGAGAGAAAGAGAAGGTGAGGTTTAGAGGGGAAGAGGGGGTGCTCAACTGAGCGAAAGTTAGAGGAAAGGCCGCGAATGTTACAGAAATGAAGAAGGAGTGAGTCAGACAGTGGTTCCAGGCAGCTCTGTGAGTCGTCACCGGGAGAGGGGCGGATGGTGTGGGCATTTATGGACCCCCCCCCCTGGGGACTGTGAGGCATGGTTTACAGGCGCCATTTTAACAGATTTTGAAAAGGAAGTGTAATGTGTAGCATGCATGTAGTTTGGTGTTGACAGTTAGAGAAGCTTGTATTGGAGAGCATGCTGGTCTACTCTCTGTGTTACTGAGACACTGAAAAAGTTCAGCAAAGGGGGATGGTCAGGAACAAGTCCTGAGGGCTGATGAAACGGGAGCTCCAGCTCTCCCTGTCATCAGCTTTCCATCCACCTTAGGAGTACTGCCCTGCTCGACTGGTGCTACAGTCTACTCCTACTTTGGATATTCCTACGTGTGTTTTGGTGTATGAGTATGCCAGAATGACTGGAAAACACTGTCAGATTAACCATAAGTAGTGTACAAATCGGTTAGGTATAGGTTGGAAGTTGGGTATAGGTAGGGTCTGGGTATGGTAGGGGAATAGTTTTCATTATCCAGATGTTGCCACTATCCAGACATGTCATTTGCTCTATTATGTCTGGATAAATGATGGATTACTGTAGTGATATTCTTATCATCATTGACCAAAGTATGTATTTGTTTGGAATGCAGTCATTGGTTTTTATTGAAGAAGCATCTGTTTGAGTTGTAATTATCAGTTCAGTTGCTTACATATCCTTTGCGGTCAGAGACTGGCACAACCTTGAAGTGGAAGTACTTCAGGAGTAACATGTGTGATATTTTTTTAACAGTTTTCCCATACATTGATTACAGATAGGAGAAAACTAACATAGTTTTATATTATTCCATTTGAAGGTTTGATTGAAACAAGGATGTGTCATGTCTCCATGGTTCTTCAAACTGTATATGGTTGGGGTTATAAAAGAGATACAAGGTACGTCAGTGGATGTTGGAGCAGCCCTAATGAGAGAAGGCAGTGTTTGGAACTCCCGGAGTGGCCCTAATGAGAGAGGGCAGTGTTTGGAAACTCCCGGAGCGGCCTTAATGAGAGAGGGCAGTGTTTGGAAACTCCCGGTACTGTTGTTTGCAGATGATACTGTGTCGTTAAGCGAAGAAGGGGAGCTGTGAGGCTTGGTAGTGATGAGTTTGGGAGAGTGTGTAGGAAATGGAATCTAAAGGTGAATGAAGGGAAGAGTAAAGTGATGGTCTTCGAGAGAAGTGAAGTCAGTGAATGTACAATGAGATTGGATGGGGAGGATATGGAGAATGTGAGTGCATTTAAGTCCTTGGGTAGTGCGATGAGTAAGGATGGAAGTCTGGAGGGTGAAGTGCTTGAACGGGTGCAGCAGGGAAGAAAGGTTGCTGGTTCCTTGAAAGCAGTGATAAGAAACAGGGAGGTGAGCATGGAAGTGAAAAAGCTGCTACATGACAGTATTGTGATACCAACTCTAACGTATGGAAGTGTAGCTTAAACTGTTTTGGAGGGACAGAAGTTAAGAGTGAGAGCAGTGGAAATGAGTTATTTGAGAGGAGCATGTGGAGTCACATGGAGAGACAGACTAACAAATGAGGAAGTGAAGGAGCTTTGTGGTGTGGATGTGGATGTGATAGGAAGCATTAGGAGAAACACATTAACCTGTCACGTCCCGACCAATTTCCCATCTCCAATACCCCCCAATCCCGAGCAATTTTGGGATTATTTTTTGGGGGGGTTCAAACCTCTGCTTTTGGTGAGAAACATCGAAAAGTCGTAGAGAAATCGCCCTTCTGAGCTTGTAAATGTTGCTGCAGGCGACAGTCAGCCTTACCTCTTCATTCTCTCTCAGGGTAGCTGGCTTCAAAGAAAACAAACTATGGGAGGGTTAACTAATTCAAGCCACTTTAAATTATGTATTTATTTATTTACAGTAATCTCTCTACTTTCTGGACAACCATTATCCAGTTGCCTCATTGTTCGGACATCGTAGGCTGATGGCCGAAACCCAAAATGCCCCCAAATTGCAAAAAACTCGGAAAAAATCTGATTTTTTGGGATCGCATTGGTTTGAATTTCCCGTGCGCACCAACCAGTTGTCTTTTCACGCTGCCCACCCCTGTCCGCTCTCCTTTCACTTCCCGCTTAGCTGCCGGTTCGTGAGGACACTCTCGTCACGGCTGCTCAAGTGGTTGCTTTTGTGGTGATCCCCTACCTCCTGCAGGGCTTGCTGCTGCTCTGCACCTTCTTCATCGTGTGTGTGATATGGCCCCACTGCCTGTGAAGAGGAAGAGAGTTGTGTTGACTCTGGAGAAGAAGCAGGAGATATTGGAGAAGGTGGACGCCGGGTGGCCGACATCATGGATCCTACGTGAATTCAACCTCCCTCGCTCTACTTTGATATCAAGAGGTCCCGAGACAAACTCCACCAGTACACGGCTGACTTCGCTTCGAAAACCAGACGGAACGTGGAGAGGAAGATGATGTTTACTCCTAAGTATGCGGACATTGACTGTTCCACACTCATCTGGTATCGACAGCAACGTGCTGGTGGTATGTTGGTACGTGGAACGGAGCTGAAAGCTGCTGCCAAGAAGTTCGCAAGGCTTCACGACACCCCAGACTTCAAGGCATCTGAAGGTTGGCTCTTCACGTTCAAGTTACGGCACTTACTTACCAATCATAAAGCCCATGGTGAAGCTCTGGACGCCAATGACGAGGGAATAGAAGAGTTTCGGCAGAAGGTGAATGTTTTGTTCGACAGGGAGGGCCTCACTCTCGGTCAAGTCTACAGTGCTGACAAAACTGGACTATTCTATAATTCAGTGCCCACAAACACTCTCGCTCAGGAGACGGAGAAGTGTATACCTGGCCACAAGCTCTCCAAGCAACGGGTGCCTGCTTTGTGCTGCACCAATGCTAACGGCATGTACCGCCTCAAGCCCATTATTGTTGGACGTGCAAAGCAGCCTCGGTGCCTTCGTGGATTAATGGATGTCCTTCCTGTCGTGTGGTATTATTCTCTGAAGGCTTGGTTCACAACCAAGATCTTCAGAGATTGGTTTCACCAACACTTTGTCAAGAGGTCATTCATTATCAAACGGAGACACTGAAAATCCCATGCGACCAGGTAAAAGCCCTTCTGATTCTAGACAATGCACCTGTGCATCCGTCTGAGAAGGAGTTGGTGGCTGAGAATGGCCACATTTGGTGTGTGTTTTTGCCAACTAATTTGACTGCTCTCATCCAACCAATGGACCAGGGAGTGATAGTGGCAATGAAGAGGCTGTACCGATGGAGGTTTTTGGATGAGGTGACTGTTGTTTTTGAGGACAAAGATGAGCGCAGGGAAGGACGAGACACGCGAGGACATCAGACTGTGGAAAACCTTCACCGCTACAACCTCAAGTTTGCTATCTACAACTGGGCCAGTGCATGGAAGGAATTCTCTGTCAAGACTCTAGAAAATGGTTGGTCTCGTCTGCTTCATGGAACTGACGTGGTGCACGATTTCCTAGGTTTTGAGGTGGATGACTTCCATGCAAGGCTTCGTGCGGGTGGAGACAATGTGGATGTGGACGAAGTGTGTGAGTGGTTGGATGACGACGAGGGCAATCCTGGTTATCAGATCATGTCTGATATCGAGATCGCATCTTCTGTTGCTGGTACGAGTACCCAGCAGGAAGATTCCGACGAGGACAGCGACGATGATGCAGACTCCTCTCGGCTTGTCACAACTCCATCCATCCTCAAGCTGAGCGCATCCTGGGAACATGTGGAATTCGTCCTGGACTACCTAGAACACCCGGACTGCGACAGGGAGATGGGGCCCTTGGGACTTGTGGAGGAAGTACGAGCTCTCAGGCAGAACATCATTAATCGTCAGAATCGTCGTTGCTTGCATCAATCAGCCATTGACAGTTTTTTAGGCCCGTCACCCCCGCCGTGCTCAGCCCTCGCTCCACACCATTGCCTCACCAAGACAGGCCTTCAAGCTCCGAGCCACAGCCCAGCACATCGGCCACGGCGGAGTCACCACTGGATGTGAGTTTGCGGCTGTCTTCAGAGTCCTCTGCAGTGGGTAGTGTATCACCATGTCCCATCAGCGAGCCCCTAGGCCGCCTCCATCAGCTCTTCTCAGACTCTGACAGCCATTAAGCATCAAGGACTCTTCACTTGACCACACAGGAATTTACAGTGATGTGAAGTTTTGTGCAGTGCACTGAGGTGATGTGATGCAAGATTCTGTTAGTGTTATGGGAAGGGAAACGTTGTGGGAAGTGCTGGTTAGTGTAAAGTGCAGCGGAAGTGCCAAGAATTCTGTGAATTTCTGTAGGTGCCTCAGGTGCACCTTTATTATTGTCAGAATCTGGGAGGATGGACCGGGTTATACATCAGGACGGCAGCAGCCTTCTCATAAGTACCCTAACTTCATCAAAAATCCTTGTTTTGTTCTTCCCATATCATTAATCTCATGCATAGACTGTGTGAAAGGTGATTTCCATAATGTTTTTCATGTCTAAACTTTTTTCAGCATGCTGTAAAGTGGTAAAAAATTCCCATAAATGTAAATCATAATTTCCTGGTATCAATTTATTTTTTCATGCATTGTTACCACTAGTATTAAAGTGCACAAGCTGTAAAAAAGGTGAATGCCACTGATTTTCATGTCCGATACTTACTTTAAACATGCTGTATTCTGGTGAACACTTTTGCCATACCTAACTTATTTATCATTTTTTGGTAACAATTTATTTATTTGATACTCTGTATCCCATATTTTAGTGCAGAAAACGTGAGAAATAATGATTTTCATAGTGGCTACCACGTCCGATACTAACGTACACCAAGCTGCCAACTCAGTGAACACCTATGCCTTACTTACCTCAAATTCATCCTTTTTGGGTTGAAATTAAATGAATTCATGCTTTGTGTTCATTATTTTAGTGCAGAGGATATGAGAAAGGGTGATTTTCATGGTGATTTCCATGTCCGATACTAATTACACTATGCTGGCAAGTTGTGAACACCTATGCCTTACTCACCTCAAAATCATCATTTTTTGGTTAAAATTCAATTAATTCATGCTTTTTGTGCATTATTTATGTGAAAGGTGACTTAAATAAGTGCTATGCATGTCCGGTAGGTAGGTAGGTGGTTTTCTGATTTAGGTTAGGTTAGGGTCATGAATGACCGGTGCTGGAGCTTCAGGGCAACTTTCCGGATACGACCACTTTCCGGTCATGCCTTTGGCTTTATTACATTTGATAGTGGGAAGATTACTGTATTTGGTACGAATTTATGTGTAGTACAAGACCATATTGGTTTTCACCCAATAATTTAGGTGATTTAAGCATTGTTCTCTCACCAAACATATCAACATATGGCACTTTCCTTTACAACATTCATTACCACCTCATCACTTCTGTTTGTTTCTTCTTCTAGCTTCTTTATTTCTTTGTCGTCCACCTCAGGAATCACTTTCACCGTGAATTTCGTCATTGGAGAGACTTTGGCGCGACATGTCTTTACTAGCCAGGTCACTGCTAACAGGTCAGTTGCCAAGGGGGGGGGTCAGGTGGGACCAGGCAGTAACCTCACTTGACAGTGGGTAGAGGAAGGTCTCCCACATATGCCTACGAAAAATCACCCATGAAACTTGAAAAATGTGCAAATGACTGGCCTTGGAATTGCGCGACGTATGGTTACGTTGTCAGCTATCACCGTGACAAAACATTGCGACGTACCCTTACGTCGTCAGGACGCCTCATGTTAAGGTGGTTTGGCCATGTGGAGAGGATGGAGAGTGAGAGACTGAGGAGGAGAGTGTATGTGAGTGAGGTGGAGGGGGGGGAGGGGAGGCCAAGGATGAGATGTAGGAATGGAGTGGAGAGGTATATGAGAGAGGGAGGGGGGCAAGCTGGGAGCATGGCAGTGATATGGCAGGGGACAGAGCGACAGGGAGGCGATTTGTTTGTGTCCACCCCTTATGGGATTAAGGCATCCTGCAATAGATAGATAGATCCTAGTACCTTACTAATGTAGCCCTGTGATATCTTGTAAGAGACTTTGGTAAGCCATATGCTCCGTCACATATGTTACACACACAGCACGAGGAATATTACCAGAAAAAGATGCAACGTTTCTCTCACAGAGATTTAATCGAGAAATCACTGCAGTTACACTGGATTCAGGGAGAAATGGGTGGGTACAGTGGGAGGGATGGGTGGGTTGATGTCAAGGATGACATTGTTGGGTGAGCAGGGTGGGTGGCATTCGTGGGTGGGGTGAGTTGGTGACCATGGTTGGTGAGCAAGATAAGTCTTCAGAAGGTGTGGGTCACCAGGGTGTGTGGTGACTCGGTGAGTCGCCAGGGTGGCTGAGAAGATTGTGTGGCCGGGTTGCTCTCCTTGGGTGGTTGGGTTGGTGGGTGGGTGGGTGGGTACAGGGCGGGTAGATGTGTTGGGTGGCATTGTTAGATTAGCTTGGTGAGTGGCATTTGTGGGTGGGCAGGGTGGATGGCCGAGATTGGTGTGTTTGGTGAGTCGCAAAGGTGGCTGGGAAGAATGAGTGTTGGATGGATTGAGGGAGCAGTTGGATGAGTAGTCCTCACATGATAAGGCAGGAGTGGGACTTTTAGGGCTAGTAGTCATATAACTTGTCACTGTTAAGTAGATTTTAGTACTGTATATTGTTTAGACGACAAATAAATATTTGGAATAAAATTCTATACAGAGGGGTCATTCTATTGAAATCTGCTAAAGCCTCAGCACAATTATTGCTCACTGAGCTGAAGGTGGATGTTTCATTTCGTTTCGTTTTTGAAGGCTCCAGCATGCTTGCATGCGTCGACCTTGGTCACCCAATGGCGGCTCTCCATGCTGCTCGATCTTTGGCAGCCTCCCTGATCAGTCCCTTAACCCTTAAGTCACACTTAATGACCTCGTCCCATGTCTTTCTCGGTCTACCCCTCCCAACCCCTCCCTCAGTATTAACACTTCTCACCCTCTGTACCCAATTGTCATCCCCCATCCTCTCCACATGCCCAAACCACCTCAGCCTACCTCTCCTCATCACAACACCAATACAATCCAGTCCCATCCTACCTCTCAACTCTTCCATCGTAAACCCAGCCCCCCCAGGCCTTGCACGCAGGGACGCACTGCACATCCACCTAATCGTTGTCATTTCTGTACGTTTAAACCTGCGAATATCCTCTTCCTTTACTGCCCCGGTCTCACTACCGTACAGCATCACACTCCTAACACATGCTGCATACAAAGACCCCTCCTTTCAATGTCAGGAGAGGCAACAGCTCCCTGAACTTCTTCCAAACACTTCTCACCTTAGCAACCGAGCTAACTCCAGACCCACCTCCGGCACGTAGCATGTCTTCCAAATAACAAAACTCCTCCACACATTCAAGAGACTCACCAGCAAGTTCAACCCTCTCACACCTAACAATCTCCACCTGCTCTCCCCGACACGCCGCACACATGAAATCAGCATTATCTCACAGTCTACCTCTAATGCCACTACGTCTCTTGTGCACCCATTTATCACAAACTCTACACAAGATGGAATTACTTCCCACACCCTTGTGGCAAACTGCACATGGCCACTCTCCCTCTCCTGTGATTGTACTGCCACCAACCCTAGATATCATCACTTTTGTTTTATCTGCATTTACCCTTAAGCCCTTGTGCCCCATACCATCTCTCCGCTTCTTAAATCTTTCCTCCACCTCCTTTTCATTCTCTGCAATCAACACCAAATCATCAGCATACAACATTTCCCATGGGAGTCCATCTCTGAAGTCACGTGAGAGGGCTTCAAGCACCATGATAAACAACAAGGGACTCAAAACTGACTCCTGATACACACCAACATTCACGGAAACTCATCACTCAAAACTCCATTCACTCTTACCTGGGTACGAGTGCCCACGTACATGGCCATAACCACCCTAACCAGCCACTCTTCCAACCCTAGCTTTCTCATTGCCCACTTCACCACCTCTCTAGGGACTTTGTCAAAGGCCTTTTCCAAATCAACAAAAACAAACTATAATTCCCTTTTCTTTCCAATATATTTTTCCTGAAGTTGTCGAACAATGAATATGACATCAGTGGTCCCCCTGCCTGGCATAAACCCAAACTGCATCTCATTGATATTCACTCTTTCTCTAATCATACCTTCTAGAACTCTCTCCATTACTTTCATTATCTGATCTAAGAGCTTTATACCTCTGTAATTTCCCCTTTCCAGGGCATCACCCTTCCCTTTGTACACATTTACAATTACACTCTTCAGCCAATCATCTGGGACAACACACTCATATATAATCATGTTTATCAGGTCATTGACTAACCTTACCCCAGTATCTCCTGAGGCCTTTAAGATTTCGGCAGTCAACTCAGACACACCTGCCGCCTTCCCCACCCGCATCCTGCCTGTTGCCTCACTCACAGTAGCAGCTTCAATCAAAGGCCAAGGGCCAAGCACTGGATCTGCTGGCTCCAAACCTTCCCTATCCCAATCAAACTCCTCATTCAACAACTGGCTATAATGCTCTCTCCATGCATCTTTAATATCCCCACTGTTCACCACTACCCTTCCTTCATCATTCTTCACACACTGCTCACCTACAATGTCCCGATTATCCCTCTTCACCTGATTTGCCGCCCTAAAAATCATATTTTTCCTTTCTCTATGATTTAGATTATCTAGTAAAAGTCTCTGTGACTCAGACTTTGCCCTGAATATCTCTCATCTAGCCTTGCGCTTGGCAGCCAAGTACTCCTCCCTGTTACCACTCTTCTTCCATTCCCGGAAAAGCCTTCTTTTCTCCTTAACTGCAGCTTCGACACCCTCATCCCACCACCAAGTTACTTTATGTCTTGGTGGGCCTCTTGTCCAGCCGCATATTGCATCAGTAACTCTGAAGAGGTTGTTCTTAAGGGCTGTATACTGTTCATTAACGCCTCTATCTACATCTTCCTGTTCAGCCACCACTCTCCTCATCTCACTATAAAAGGCATCCCTTACTGATTGGCTTCCCAGCTTCCATATTTTCCTCATAGGTACATATGTCCTCCTTCTCATCACTCGTTCCTTAAGCACATTGTCACAAATCAAGAGTTTGTGCTGCTGCACACACTCCTCGCTTCCTATACCTTTAACATCCCTCACTAACCTCCTATCAACCCTCCTGACCAGAAAATAATCTATCTGAGGCGTCTGGCAGTAGATAGATAGATAGACTATTTCCCCCGGACTCGTATGTAATCAACCAACTCATTCTTTTCCTAAAATGTGTGTTGCATACAATCATGTCCAAAGCCTCCCCAAACTTGAGTATTCTTTCCCCTTTCGCATTCCTCACACCATATGCACATCCTCCATGGACTCCTTCATAACCTTGAGCTGCTTCACACACATGACCATTTAAATACCCTCCCAGAACCACTACCTCATCACCGCCCATACCACTTACTACACGTATTAAATCATCCTAAAATCTATCCTTCTCTGCATCATCCAATCCTACCTGTGGAGCATATTCCGATATAACTGAAATAATTTTTCCTACCGATCAAAATTTTCACTACTAATATCGTATCACTTACTCTCATAACATTCATAACATATTCCACCCATTTCTCCGCAACCAACACACTCACATGTAATTGAGTGAATTATACAGTAGACTCTTTTTATCTGCAGATTTTGGATCAGCGGATTTAAGTTTCCGCAGATCAGACTTATTTTAATAATGTACTGTATTATCTTTCCATCTCTTTATATATCGCCTGATGCCATAATCCCATAAGGGGTGGCCATTTGACTTTGAGTTATTTGTTTTACAGGGAGGGGCACTAACCCTCCACCAACCCACTTGTTGACTCGTAGGGAGCACGTATGGTTTGGTTATGTGGTTACCACCCAGCGTCTCGGTAGCATGGTCGGAGGTACTTGTTGGGAAGTCGATGATGGGTTATTTAATACAACCAGAATAAAGTCGTGAGACGTATTATCAACGAAGGTGAGTTACAGCACGCTTGGGTTACTGAGTTTTATTGAACAGTTATCTTGATAGTGATTTACATACGAGCTTAGCATGAAGGCCAGTCTCCCCTTTCTCCTTATTTTGCCCTAATTGTGCTCTCGGGCATTCTCTATTCCCTTCTCTGCCTTGAAGGGCTTCTCTGCCATTATATACAGGTGGGAAAGGATGTTTAGGTAAGGTAGTGTCTAATCGATCTCCTTTGGGCTTCCAATTGTTTGAATACATCATGAGTTAGTTTCTTGATTGTTTGGACTACGAGGATATTTTGAGAAACATCAGATTTTAGGATTCTTGATAGTCTGGGACAACAGACTGTACAGATATCATGTGAAATCAGACACTACATCCTGTACAATGTGTTAGGAGATATATGCTAATGCCTATATAATATCTACATATCGCTCGGTCACGCCCACTGTCGTACCAACGACAGGAAATTTTGTCCTTGATATATTAGTACATATTACAGTCAACTTGTAAGTTAATTAAGGGAAGAACATAATATTGTAAAAGTTACATAATTTGGATAATGTAGTCATTGTAGTTATTGATTTGTACATATACTGCATCATAGTAATATTAACATAATACAGTGGCAAGTCTGCTGTAGTCAGTTATAAAATATATACGAGAAGGACTTGCTGTATATATTCATATATAAATGAGGTATAATAGTATAATTAAAGTAAGCCTAATTGTATGAATATTGTATTATAACTGCAGTTACATTGTGTAATGCAGTTGTAGTTACATTGTGTAAATTCAACTGTTACATAACTGTGTTTGCCATAGAATTGTAGTTACATTTTGTTAATGCAACTGTTACATAATTGTGTTGGCCATAATGTGGCAGTTGACACATAACTGCAGTAATGCTAGTGTTTGTAGTTACATAATTGTAGCGACTGTAAAATAATTGGAGTAATGCTATCGTTTGTAGTTACATAATTGTAGCGACTGTAACATAATTGCAGTAACGATATCGTTTGTAGTTACATAATTGTAGGAATTGTAACATAATTGCAGTAATGCAAGCATTTGTAGTTAAATAATTGTAGGAACTGTAACACAATTGCAGGAGTCACAAGTGTGGTCATTTTAGCTATATAACTGATACAATTGTATATAACTTATATAGTACAGTAAGACCTCACTATAACGGACTAATTGGGGCTCAGGCCAGTCCGAAATATGCGATTTTCCGATAAAAGCGACATCCGGACTTACCCCTGCTAATCCGGACTTTTTCCGATATATCAGACATTAGTCCGGATTGCATCGGTAGTTTTCACCACCATTGCAGTATTGTACTGTGTTATACCTTCACTACATTAATCAAATGGTATAATAATACTGTACTGTGCACTGAAAAACATGTCTTTTACTTGTCTTATTGTGGTGAACATAGCTGAAGTTGTCAGGCAGTCCGGACTGCTTTCTGGCTATATCGGACTTTTTCCGATATATAGGGGTTTAGTCCGGTAGCTCCTCGAGTCCGATAAAAGCGAATTCCGGTCTATTGAAGTCTGTTATATCGAGGTTTTAATGTAATAGCAATACAATCGTATCATGAATTTATCATATTTGATGTACTTGCTTATTTGAGACACCATACACTAGGCGTATTGGCTTATTTGTGTTGCACAGTTTATTTAAGACACCATTTTTTTTTTTTTTATGCAAGGAAGAAGGAACCAAAGGCCATGGGCTCGCATACTGTTCCTTCCAAGAAAAAGTAAAAACAAAACCAAAGAGAGCCAAATTCAAGATCCATTCATTTCGAGATGCCTGGACACACTGCGTTTGAAAGATTGGAGATCATAGGAAGTAGGGAATACAGACAGAGGGAGACAGTTCCAGAGTTGACCAGTTGCATAAATGAAGGACTGGGAGTAACAGTTAACTCTTGCATTAGGGAGTTGGACAGAAAAGGGGTGAGAGTTTGTTGTTAGACAGGTACTATGTGCCCATCGTAGAGGTGGAGGGATGCAAGCAGACAGTTCAAAGGAACATTGACCATTGAAGTAGCGATAGAAGAGAGATAAAGAAGCAACAGTGCGGCGAAGAGACAAAGGTTGAAGGGAGCCAGTAAGAGGAGGAGAGTTAATGAGACGAAAAGCCTTTGACTCCACCCTATTGAAAAGAAGTGCATGTGGGGAGCCTCCCCATACATGAGAGTTGTACTCCATACACGGGCGAATAATACTCGTGTACAAGGTCAACATCTGTGCAGGGGTAAAGAAAGTTCGGAGTCGGCCCAGCACACCTAATCTCTTGGAAGCAGATTTCACAAGAGATGTAATATGTTCTTTCCAAGACAAATCCTGAGAGAATGAAACCCCAAGCATGTTCAAGGATGATGCAGGACTGAGCTGGACATTATTAACATTAGTGGGTAATCCTGAGGAAGATTTTGTCGGGTTGATAAGTGTAAGAACTGAGTTTTTGATGCATTAAAAGTAACAGGATTATTTTTACCCCAATCAGAGATATGAGCCAAGTCAGACATTAGGTGTGCCATAGCCTCATCCCTTGTTTGCTGAAGTAACTGCTGAGATGGGCGTTGCGGGAACCGAATGGAAAGGTGAAGGGTGGAATCATCAGCATATGAGTGGATAGGGTTAGATGTACAGCTTAGAAGGTCATTGATGAATAAAAGAAAGAGAGTTGGTGATAGGACAGAGCCCTGAGGAACACCACTGTTGATAGGTCTGGGAGAAGAACGATGGCCATCTACAACAGCAGCTATTGAACGACCAGAAAGGAAGCTAGAGATGAAGGCACAGATAGAAGGATAAAACCCGTAGGAGGGCAGTTTGGAAATCAAAGATTTATGCCAGACTCGATCGAAAGCCTTTGAGATGTCAAGTGCAATAGCAAAGCTTTCACCAAAGTCCCGAAAGGAGGATGACCAGGAGTCTGAAAGGTAGGTGAGAAGATCGCCAGTGGAGCGTCCCTGACGGAACCCATACTGACGATCAGAAAGAAGGTTGTAACAGGAAAGATGCTTTAAAATTTTTCTGTTAAGAACTGATTCGAAAACTTTTGAGATACAGGATGTTAAAATAATTGGACGATAGAAGGTTGGGAATGGTCACCCTTCTTTGGGACTGGCTTAATGAGAGCAAACTTCCAGCAAGAAGGAAAGGTACAAGTTGAGAGACAAAGGCGAAAGAGTTTACCTAGGCAGGGTGTAAGCACAGAAGCACAGTTTTTGAGGACAACAGGAGGGACTCCATCAGGCCCATATGCCTTGTTAATATTGAGGCCAGTGATGGCAGAAAATACATCAGCTGAAGAAATTTTAATGCCAGTCATGAGGAAGTCTGAGGGGGGAAGTGATGGAGGAACAGCACAGGAATCGTCTAAGGTAGAATTGGAGTAGAAAGTCTGAGCGAAGAGATCTGCTTTATCAGTAGAAGAAATAGCTACAGAGCCATCAGAGTAGAAAAGAGGAGGGAAGGATGATGAGGTAAAGTTGTTAGAAAGGTTTTTGGCAAGGCGCCAAAAGGAGCGAGAAGAGTGAACTCTTGGAGAGTTGGGAACATTTAGGACGGATGAAATTATTTTTAGCAGAGCGAAGAACAGACTTAGCACGATTCCGGGCAGAAATATAACAAAGATGTGATTCAGGGGTGGGTTGGCTCCGGTACCTTTTAAAGGCCCTTTCTCTGTTGCGGACAGCATTAGAACAAGCGTGATTAAACCAAGGCTTTCTTGCATCAGTCAGAGGATATGAGAAAGGAATGTATGCTTCCATGCCCGAGAGACTAACCTCCGTAATGCGCAGGGCACACTCAGACAGCTCCCGGCCATGGAAGCAATAATCGTAACAAGGAAAATCAAAGAAGTACTGCCTGAGGGCCTCCCAATCTGCAGCTCCAAAGTGCCACAGGCGGCGTTTCTTTGGAGGGCCCACAGGTCGTACCGGAGCGATAGGACAGGTTAAGGTAATAAGGTTATGATCGGAGGAGCCCAACGGAGAGAAAAGATTAACAGTGTAAGCAGAAGGATTAGTTGTTAGGAAAAGGTCAAGTATGTTGGAACTCTCTCCAAGGCAGTCAGGGACACGGGTAGGGTGCTGTACAAGCTGCTCTAGGTCATTAAGGGTAGAAAAGATGTAGGCTTGTTCACCAGGTGGATCAGTGAAAGGAGAGGAGAGCCAAAGGTGGTGGTGAACATTGAAATCTCCAAGAATGGAGATTTCAGAGAAAGGAGAAATGGATAGAATGTGTTCCATCGTAGAAGTAAGATAGTCAAAGAATTTTTGATAGTCAGTAGAATTAGGAGATAAGTAAACAGCACAGATATATTTAGTCAGAGAATGACAGGAGAGCCGAAGCCAGAGAGTAGAGAATTCAGAA
>JAGKTI010001499.1:67454-83677 GCA_018397915.1 Birgus latro | reverse complement strand
GTCCCAGATGATTGGCTGAAGAGTGTAATTGTAAATGTGTACAAAGGGAAGGGTGATGCCCTGGAAAGGGGAAATTACAGAGGTATAAAGCTCTTAGATCAGATAATGAAAGTAATGGAGAGAGTTCTAGAAGGTATGATTAGAGAAAGAGTGAATATCAATGAGATGCAGTTTGGGTTTATGCCAGGCAGGGGGACCACTGATGCCATATTCATTGTTCGACAGCTTCAGGAAAAATATATTGGAAAGAAAAGGGAATTGTATTTTGTTTTTGTTGATTTGGAAAAGGCCTTTGACAGAGTCCCTAGAGAGGTGGTGAAGTGGGCAATGAGAAAGCTAGGGTTGGAAGAGTGGCTGGTTAGGGTGGTTATGGCCATGTACGTGGGTGCTCACACTCAGGTAAGGGTGAATGGAGCTTTGAGTGATGAGTTTCCCGTGAATGTTGGTGAGCATCAGGGGTCAGTTTTGAGTCCCTTGTTGTTTATCATGGTGCTTGAAGCCCTCTCACATGACTTCAGAGATGGACTCCCATGGGAGATGTTGTATGCTGATGATTTGGTGTTGACTGCTGAGAATGAAGGGGAGGCTGAGGAAAGATTTAAGAAGTGGAGAGATGGTATGGGGCACAAGGGCTTAAGGGTAAATGCAAATAAAACAAAAGTGATGATATCTAGGGTTGGTGGCGGTACAATCAGAGGAGAGGGAGAGTGGCCATGTGCAGTTTGCCACAAGGGTGTGGGAAGTAATTCCATCTTGTGCAGTGTTTGTGATAAGTGGGTGCACAAGAGATGTAGTGGTATTAGAGGTCGACTGCGAGATAATGCTGATTTCATGTGTGCAGTGTGTCGGGGAGAGCAGGCGGAGATTGTTAGGCGTGAGAGGGTTGAACTTGCAGGTGAGTCTCTTGAGTGTGTGGAGGAGTTTTGTTATTTGGGGGACATGTTATGTGCCGGAGGTGGGGCTGGAGTTAGCTCAGTTGCTAGAGTGAGAAGTGGTTGGAAGAAGTTCAGGGAGCTGTTGCCTCTCCTGACATTGAGAGGACTCTCCTTACGTGCTAAGGGGTCTTTGTATGCAGCATGTGTTAGGAGTGTGATGCTGTATGGTAGTGAGACCTGGGCAGTAAAGGAAGAAGATATTCGCAGGTTTAAATGTACAGAAATGACAATGATTAGGTGGATGTGCAGTGCGTCCCTGCGTGCAAGGCCTGGGGGGGCTGGGTTTACAATAGAATGAGTTGAGAGGTAGGATGGGACTGGAGTGTATTGGTGTTGTGATGAGGAGAGGTAGGCTGAGGTGGTTTGGACATGTGGAGAGGATGGGGGAGGATAATTGGGTACAGAGGGTGAGAAGTGTCAATATTGGGGGAGGGGTTGGGAGGGGTAGACCGAGAAAGACATGGGATGAGGTCATTAAATGTGACTTAAGGGTTAAGGGACTGAATAGGGAGGCTGCCAGGGATCGAGCAGCGTGGAGAGCCACCATTAGGTGACCAAGGCCGAACATGCAAGCATGTTGGAGCCTTCAAAAACGAAACGATATATATATATATATATATATATATATATATATAGATATATATATATATATATAAGCAAAATACTCAAAAGTAAATCAACTCTATGTGCTTATTTACCTGATATCCTTATGGTCACTTTCCTCAATCAGTGCATTCTTTATTTCTATTTCCCTCACAAGTGCTGGAATTTGTAGCTTGTTTGCCAATGCCACAAGACTGGGAAAGAGTTTCTTTTGTTTGGACTTCATTCCTGATGTCTTCTGGCTTTTCTTCTTTCTATGTTTGGTGGAAGACTGATAGCTTTGTAATTCGTCTCTGCAGTCAGATAATCCAAACCTTAGCTGTACCTTGTTGCATCCTGTATTTCCGTATGTGTTGTGAACTTCAGTCATACCCTCACCGAAAATTCCATTTGAAAATCCTGATCTACAATCTAGCTCAGGAGTTAAGAGTGAACAGGACCCAGTATACAAGAAAGTCAATATTTCTTTAAATACATCTGGCTGAATATCTGGGAAGACAAAATACTTCTTATTATTGTCCTTATACATGCTCCATGACTTCTCATGATGACTGGTGCCATTTGAGAGCTGATTACTATCATCTAGAAGGTGGTGACAAAAATAACCACTATGACAGGCTAGTATATAAGAATGGGCAGGAAACTTGTGATTCCCACATACAATAACTACATCATGCACTGTGTCCATTTCATCAGTTTCTGTGAGGAAAGATGTAAAATCTTCCTGGATGGTGCTGGGACTCACTTTAGGAAGATCTACAAGGAAGCTGTTCATTTCAATCTGAAGAGCTGCAAAGTTTTGGCCCTTTGGGTCACACATGATGGACACAGTGCGATGTAGAGCAGGCAGGCGAGTTAAACGCACAGTTATGCATGAGCCATAATCAAGAAATTCAACCAACTGTCCTGATGGCCTAAATACTTTTCTTACTGAAACTTTGTCGTTGACCTCCTTTGCACGAGATGGTAGTATAATCCCAGAAAAAGCTTCACCATCATCAGTGACAATGCCCAGACAGTGGCGACCCAGACAAAAGTCCACTACACTTATTTTTCTGTTAATACTGAAAATACAGCGAGACATGTGAGAAACCTGCTGAGTCCACAAATAAAGATGACCTATGTTTTTCCCAATGAGAACAGCTATTTTCAGATCATCTCCTCCATGTTCCTTCAGTCCAGCTGCTCCAACTTTTGGGTCTAAATCTCCTCCAATACAAGCAATCTTCACTATATCTGGCATTTTCGATGCCACCTTGCGGATCTGGTACTGATGGAGAACATAAACATCTCCATTTGAAGTAGACAGAACAGTAGCTCCATCACTTACTGCAACACAGGTAAGGATAACATCTTCCTTCAAAACTATTGAGGTTACATTTCTTGGTGTGATAACTGTGCATTCACCAGCATTCTTCAAGAATCCTAGCTGTCCAGCATTCAGACCAAAAGTATATAACATACGAGGAGTCCACATCACAGAATGATATTTTGCTGCTCCTATACCAGCAATGACTTCGTCTTTGTGTGACTTGTGCCATGTAAGAAGTCTTGGGGTATACACATGCTCTGGTGGTGGGTTTAATCCAAGCTGATGATGAAAGTTACTGCCACAGCTAAGTACCTGCACAAAGAAAACAAAGGTTTTACCAGACATATTCCTCCATGAATGTTCCATCCACCAAAGCATCCCTTTCAAATTGACCTAATTCATTTCCAAAAGATACAGTTTCAATTCCCTACCTCAAAGGTGCTGGATACTTGGGAAATTTGGTTTTCTCTGCAAGGGATTATCTTTACATAAAAGAAAGTAGGGTGGAGTCACCTTTGCCTGAACATGATGATGTAACATAAAAATCCACTAAAATCATTATACAGTAAATGCAGTGATGTAAATGAAGCCAGCTGCCTTGGCAGTGCTGTAGCTGTGGAGCACCAATCAGCTCACCTTATATCCCTGTGGGGGGTAAGTTTTTTGTTTCCCTTCACCTCAGATGCAGTGTTTGTCAATAGACCTATATTCTTTTTGTCTTTTTCTTATATTTGTTTGTCTTATACTTTTTGCCCTTTAAACAATAGCAGATCACAGTGATATGGGTCAGGATGGTGAATATTGGTGAAAAGACACAATAAAAGCAAGTACTGTATGCATGTTGTGGCACTGGTTATAATATTACTGTATGAAGTAATTTACTTTCAGCCCTACGAATTACTCAAGGTCTGTACAAAACATTTAAGGTGTGTATGGTACACTGCACCCAGAGACAGTATATTGCACCAACACTTACTTTTTTTTTTTCCTTAGCTGTACAAAGGTCCATGATTACTTATTACAACACAATACCCATGTATTTACATATGGCTAATGAAGTGCACCAAAACACCTCAATAAAATCTACAAGGGGAATGGAAGAATGCTTAAAGAGATATAAATCTATGACTGGTGAAATGAGGGAATGAAAAAATGAAAAAGAAAGAAAAATGACAAGATAGATAAAACAGAAGTCTAAGCCAACTCATCCAGCGAAAAGAAAAAGCTGCGAATGACGACTTTTATCTCAGGTTCCGCAATGAGTCTGGGGAAAAGGACACCTTTGTGTACCTATCTACTGCAGAGTAGGAAGTAATTACAGAGAGTCAAGTGAAAGGAGTTCTCCTGACACCAACCAAACATACCAACAAAAAACTTGTTAGCTTAATGAAATTTTCCATCACATTCTCAATTCAGTATGATTTAGGAACATGATTTTTCTTTCTATTTTCATTTCCCAGGAAACATTTTCATTGATTTATGCATCTATATGCTTGTTTACTGTTATTTTGGTGGTGCCTCTGGGTCTGTATGGATCATCACCTCCTTGTGATGATTCACACAAAATGCACCTTTTCTACTTTTTTTTCCCCCCCCAGTGCGATGCAAATATTGCATTTACCCCAACTGTTGTTCTAAAAAGAGACAAATAACAGCAGTTTCACTGACCGTTTTATTTTTTTCCCCCCCAGTATTTTTTAGATTCTATACAAATATTTTTCCACCTGAAAGTACAATCCATGGCACATCCACCCTGCAGTGAAATTCCATTTTTATGAAATACTATTTTACCAAAAACATATGGGAATACCCAACTGCTATTGCCTGAATTATTACCCAAGTTTCAAAATCCATGGTAGTAGAGGTTAGAGAACCTTTTGTGGGGTCACTGAGCCTTAAGCAAAAACAGTGAAGCCCAGCTCAATCCTCAAGTCTCACAAAAATGCAGCATTAATCATCTCTACTACTCTGTCAAGGTAAGTTGAAAGTCCACTTTTACTACAGTATTCTTGTACAGTTAATATTTACTATGGACAATGATGATCAGTATCTGTTTATGCATCTGTCTGATGGCAGTATAGCTTTCAATAGGGCCATAAGAGAAACTTATTTCAAAATTTTGGAGGTCTTCCCTCACTTCTGCTATACAACACTGTATCTTATGGAACTGTTTGAGAAGAATTTGTTTACACATCGACCTTATTCCCCAATTACCCACGTTAAACATGAGTTCACTGTATTTACACCACCCATCCTACTTATGCCATAAGCTATTCTTAAAATGGTCATTTTTACGGCCTGTAACCTTGAAAGTTGCCAATCACGGTCCAGATTTCATTCCTATACAAAAGTGATGACAGAGTCAGTAGCAAAACACTTTCACACTGGGTCCTCTACCTCCATTCTGGCCATCCTATCCTTCAAAATGAATCCAAGTGATCTCTCCTTAACCCGCTCATGGTTTTCATACGTGTTTGACGCACATGATATACTTACCCCCTCATGGTTTTCATATGCATTTAGATGCATATGAACCACTGGATGAAAAAACACAAGAAACAAAAGGCATATGATCTGCTTTCATATGCATTATAGGCTTGTATGTATGGAAATGGTGTGCTAAACTGCAAACATGTTTCACTGGTGCAAGTTGTAAGTGACAATCTTTTACTTTTTGTGCCTAATATATTACAATAAATCTCACTTTGACTGGGACCAGAAAATACAGTGCTTCCTCCAATTTTGCGAGAATATAATCGACAAAAAACCTCGCAAAATCAAAATTCGCAAAATTGTTTCTGATTGGAGATATGAATGAAAAAGTAGGGAATGAGAAGGTGGATGGAGTGGTTGGTGAGTGGGGTGTGCCGGCAGAGATGGATGAGAATGGCAGTGCTTTAGTGGACATTTGTGCTGGGAGGGGGTTGGTGGTAGCTAATACCCTCTTCAGGCACAAAATGATCCATAGGTATACATGGCGAGTGGTGAGAAGAGAGGACGGTGGAATGAATGAACGGAAGGCAATGACTGACTATGTGTGTGTGGATGAAAGGATGAGAAGATGTGTAATGGATGCAAGAGTATATAGAGGTTGGGGGAGTGGACTTTCTGACCACCACTTGGTGGTGGCCAGAATCAGAATCCAAACAAGACGGAGGAAGAGAAGAAGGGAAGGACAGGAGGAAGTATTTGTTACAAGGAGGGTAGAAAAGCTACAAGAGGATGGAATAAAGGCTGAATATAATAGGGAAGTGGTGATTTAGGAGGTTGATGGTTTTATATACAGTAAAACCTCGATATAACGGACTTCAATAGACCGGAATTCGCTTTTATCGGACTCGAGGAGCTACCGGACTAAACTTCTATACAGTATGACCTCACTACAACAGACTTCAATACACCGGAAGTCGCTTTTTTCGGAGTCAGGAAGCCAACCGGAATTATGTCTTATATATCAGAAAAACTCCGAAAAAGCTAGAAGCGGTCCGGACTACCTAACCTCACGGCTTGGTGGCCATATTGTCGGCGCGGTTTGTGTGCACGTGCATTGGTTGGCGGTAGGCTGGCAGCATAGCTATTGTTCTAAGTGTACATACAGTACAGTATTTGAAGTGTTTATAATTAAAATATACCCATAATGTTCTTTCTGAATGCTAAAAAATTAGAAAAGGGGTCTGCATTAATATTGAGACATCAAGCTTTAATCATTAAACACCGTGAGCGGTGTGTGTGTTCGTGCGGCGGTTCATGGTCAGCTGACAGTGTGACTATTTTTCCTCCACATCATTTCCCCCCAACGTCATTTTCCCTAAGTCCCTGATATACTGCTCGACGGTGACGAATGATAAGTGAAATATACAGACAGAGTGATCATATTTGTTTGTAAGATTGTAAAAATTAAGGTGTATAAAGTGTACTTGAAAAATGCTTAAAATTAAGTACACCACACATGTACACACTCACGGTATGGGCTACACCTCCGATTCCCATCCACAATTCAGCTCTTTAAGTGAAAACAATTGGGAGAGTGATTCACTGTTCCTTGATGATGACCCTGAAGATAATGGGAAATGATTTTGAAGGATTTGCTCTGAAAAAACCTTCGTCAGGTGCTGAAAGATAACACCAGGCAAGGTGGGTGTGTAGACTGTAGAGATAGCCAAAGGGAGTGTGAAAGGTAACATAAGAAAATTGTTTCTTATTTTTTTATTATGAGTTTTATTGTGTCCAAGCCTTGCTTAAATTTTACTGTCATGCAATAAATTATTTATAGTTGAATTTGAGAAAAAAATAAGAGGTAAATGAGGTATTACCACAAGTCAAAATGGACTGGTGCAGATGAAGCAGGATGGTGGACATGATGCTTTTAATAAGCGAAAATATCTTATTTTGTGTGTTATATATGGCCATTATCGAGTCCAAACCTTGCTAAAACTATACTGTGTAATGCAGTGAATTATTTTTAGTGGAATTTTAGAAAAGTTAAGAAGTAAAAGGGATAGAAATAACTTGTGGGGTGATGTAAGATGGTGGCTATGACACTTCATGTATGAAAAATATCTTCCTGTGAGTATTACAATGGCCTTTATCGAGTATAAACCTTACTAAAACTGTACTGTGTTATGCAATAAATTATTTATAGTGGCCTTTGAGAAAAGTTAAGAGGCAAATGAGTTAATGCCCTGATTTAGAAGGAAATGGTGGAATGAAGTAGGATTGTGGCCATGACTCCTTTCATGTATGAAAATATCTTAGCAGGGGGTAATCCCCATGTCGCTTTTTTCGGAATATCACGTTTTTCGGAATGACTTTGGCCCCAATTAGTCCGTTCTAGTGAGGTTTTACCGTATATCGGAAAAAGTCCGATAAAGCCAGAAAGCAGTCCGGACTGCATGACAACTTCAGCTATGTTCACCACAATAAGACAAGTAAAAGACATGTTTTTCAGTGCACAGTACAGTATTATTATACCATTTGATTAATGTAGTGAAGATATAACACAGTACAATACTGCAATGGTGGTGAAAACCACTGATGCAATCAGGACTAATGTCTGATATATCGGAAAAAGTCCGGATTAGCAGGGGTAAGTCCAGATGTCACTTTTATCGGAATTTCGCATTTCTCAGACTGGCTTGGGCCCCAGTTAGTCTGTTATAGTGAGGTCTTACTGTATTTGGGAGCAGTGTGGTTTAAGTATGGCAAAATGGAGTGTGAGGTTAACCCTCTCAGGTAACGTGGCCTGCGTACCCCTACTACTCTTCTGGTTTCGGTCCATCTAGATATTTCCCCCACGCTGAAAGTACGGTTTATACTTTTGTTACAGAACGGGCCCTAATACAGATACCAATTACAGTAAAAGTCCTGTGATCTGAATTGCAGGGGACCAAGGGTCTTTTGGACTATTGGATTTTTCTGACTGTTGGGAGGGACCACTGAAAACATTAGAAATATGTACATGATCATTAACACGCCGAGTCCTGACCGGTTCTTTACCCAGCCTACCCCCAGATCCTGACCGATTTTCAACTTTTTGTTTTTTGGTTGAAACCTTTGCTTTTGGTGAGAAACATTGAAAATTCATAGTGAAATCGCGATCCTGAGGTAAAAAAATGTTGATACAGGTGTCATGCAACCTTACGTTTTCTATCTTTTTCAGGGTACCTGGCTAAGAAAACGAACTATGGAAGGGTTGACTACTTCAAGCCACTTTAAATTACGTATTTACAGTAAAACCTCGATATAACGGACTTCAGTAGACCGGAATTCGCTTTTATCGGACTCGAGGAGCTACCGGACTAAACTCCTATATATCGGAAAAAGTCCGATAAAACCAGAAAGCAGTCCGGACTGCATGACAACTTCAGCTATGTTCACCACAATAAGACAAGTAAAAGACATGTTTTTCAGTGCACAGTACAGTATTATTATACCATTTAATTAATGTAATGAAGATATAACACAATACAATACTGCAATGGTGGTGAAAACCACTGATGCAATCCGGACTAATGTCTGATATATCAGAAAAAGTCCGGATTAGCAGGGGTAAGTCTGGATGTCGCTTTTATCGGAATTTCACATTTTTCGGACTGGCTTGGGCCCCAATTAGTCCGTTATAGTGAGGTCTTACTGTATTTCATTTATTTGGTAAGAATTTACGTGTAGTAAAAGTCTATAATGGTTTTCACACAATAATATATGCGTTTATAAGCATTGTTCACTTACCCCAAACCCCAGTATATGGCATCTTCCTTTACGACATTACCACCTCATCACTTCTGTTTGTTTCTACCTCTAGCTTCTTTGTTTCTTTGTCCTCCACCTCAGGAATCACTTTCACCGTGAATTTTGTCATTAGAGAGACCGTGGGGCAACATACCTTTACTGGCTAGGTTACTGCTAACAGGTGAATTGCCCAATGTGGGGGGAAGGGGGGGTTAGGAGAGGCCAGGTAGTATCCCTGCTTGACAGCAGATAGTGGATGGTCTGCCACATATGCCTACCAAAAATCACCCGCGAATGTTGAAAAATGTGCACACAATGGGCCTTTCAATTGCGTGACGTACGATGCACGTCCTTGGGTCTGTCTGCAGAAAAAAGTAGCGACGTGCAACGTACGTCGTTGGGACTCGGCAGGTTAAATAAACACTTAAATGATATGGGATATTGTTTTACTGTACTCACCAGAAATGCATAGAAGTGTAGATGAACAGTTGCAGGCAGGTACACCCAAGCTGATGACAGGGAGAGCTGGAGCTCCCATTTCATCAGCCCTCAGGACTTGTTCCTGACCATCCCCCTTGCTGAACTTTTTCAGTGTCTCAGTAACACAGAGAGTAGACCAGCATGCTCTCTAATACAAGTTTCTCCAACTGTCAACACCAAACTACATACACGCTACACACTACACTTCCTTTTCAAATTTTTTCTAAAAAATGGCTACTGTAAATCGTGCCTCGGAGTCCCCAAGGGGGGGACCATAAATGCCCCCACCATCCGCCCCTCTCCCGGTGACGACTCTCGGAGCTGCCTGGAACCACTGTCTGACTTACTCCTTCTTCATTTCTGTAACATTCGCGGCCTTTCCTCTAACTTTCGCTCTGTTGAGCACAAACCTCTTCTCCTCTAAACCTCACCTTCTCTTTCTTTCTGAGACTCAGCTGTCTGAGACAACTGACAGCAAACCCTTTTCTGTATCCTCCTACTTTCTCTATTCTCATTTCACAGCCAAAGGTGGCTGTTGTGTATATGTACACAACGATCTATCTTGCTCTCGTGTTCCTGAACTTGATTCTTCTGAATTCTCTATCCTCTGGCTTCGGCTCTCCTGTCATAACTCTAGACAATCTCCAAACTTCATAAAGTCACCTAGTGTTAGTTAGTATACAGTACAGGGAGTCCCCGATATAAGAAGCCCCATCCATCCATCCATCATCCAATCCTACGTTGCCCCATGAGGAGCGCAGGAGGCTGGGGCTAAGCAACTGGTCCTGACATTTAACCCGCCGAATCCCGACCGTTTTTTTACCCAGCCTACCCCCAGATCCCGACCGATTTTCGACTTTTTGTTTTTTGGCTGAAACCTTCGCTTTTGGTGAGAAACATCGAAAATTCATAGTGAAATCACGATCCTGAGGTAAAAAAATGTTGATACAGGTGTAATTCAACCTTACGTTTTCCTTCTTTTTCAAGATACCTGGCTAAGAAAACGAAGTATGGAAGGGCTGACTAATTCAAACCACTTTAAATTACGTATTTATTTCATTTATTTGGTACGAATTTATATGTCGTAAAAGTCTATAATGGTTTTCACACAATAATATAGGCATTTATAAGCACTGTTCACTTACCCAAAACCCCAGTATATGGCACCTTCCTTTATGAGATTACCACCTCATCACTTCTACCTCTAGCTTCTTTGTTTCTTTGTCCTCCACCTCAGGAATCACTTTCACTGTGAATTTCGTCATTAGAGAGACCGTGGGACAACATACCTTTACTGGCTGGGTTACTGCTAACAGGTGAATTGCCCAGTGTGAGGGGGAGGGGGGGAAGGGGGGGTTAGGAGGGGCCAGGCAGTAACCCCACTTGGCAGCAGGTAGAGGAAGGTCTCCCACATATGCCTACCAAAAATCACCCGTGAATGTTGAAAAATGTGCACACAAAGGGCCTTGCAATTGCGTGACGTATGATGTACGTCGTTGGGTCTGTCCGTGGAAAAAAGTAGCGACATACATCGTACGTCGATGGGATTCGGCAGGTTAAGATGAGAGTGACCAGCCTCACTTATCCTGAAGTAGCATTACATGAGCAATAAACCCCAACCAACGAAATGTTGAAGGCCTCAGGAGATACTGGGGTGAGGTTAGTCACTGACCTGATAAACATGATTATATATGAGTGTGTTGTCCCAGAAGATTGGCTGAAGAGTGTAATTGTAAATGTGTACAAAGGGAAGGGTGATGCCCTGGAAAGGGGAAATTACTTACGGAGGTATAAAGCTCTTAGATCAGATAATAAAAGTAATGGAGAGAGTTCTAGAAGGTATGTGATTAGAAAAAGAGTGAATATTGATGAGATGCAGTTTGGGTTTATGCCAGGCAGGGGGACCACTGATGCCATATTCATTGTTCGACAGCTTCAGGAAAAATATATTGGAAAGAAAAAGGAACTGTATTTTGTTTTTGTTGATTTGGAAAAGGCCTTTGACAAAGTCCCTAGAGAAGTGGTGAAGTGGGCAATGAGAAAGCTAGGGTTGGAAGAGGGGCTGATTAGGGTGGTTATGGCCATGAACGTGGGTGCTCGCACCCAGGTAAGAGTGAATGGAGTTTTGAGTGATGAGTTTTCCGTGAATGTTGGTGTGCATCAGGGGTCAGTTTTGAGTCCTTTGATGTTTATCATGGTACTTGAAGCCTTCTCACGTGACTTCAGAGATGGACTCCCGTGGGAGATGTTGTATGCTGATGATTTGGTTTTGATTGCAGAGAATGAAAAGGAGGTAGAGGAAAGATTTAGGAAGTGGAGAGATGGTATGGGGCACAAGGGCTTAAGGGTAAATGCAGATAAAACAAAAGTGATATCTAGGGTTGGTGGCAGTACATTCAGAGGAGAGGGAGAGTGGCCATGTGCAGTTTACCACAAAGGTGTGGGAAGTAATTCCATTTTGTGCAGTGTTTGTGATAAATGGGTGCACAAGAGATGTAGTGGTATTAGAGGTACACTGCGAGATAATGCTGATTTTATGTGTGCGGCGTGTCAGGGAGAGCAGGTGGAGATTGTTAGGCATGAAAGGATTGATCTTGCTGGTGAGTCGCTTGAGTGTGTGGAAGAGTTTTGTTATTTGGGAGACATGTTATGTCCTGGAGGTTGGACTGGAGCTAGCTCGGCTACTAGGGTGAGAAGTGGTTGGAAGAAGTTCAGGGAGCTGTTGCCTCTCCTGACATTGAGAGGACTCTCCTTACATGCTAAGGGGTCTTTGTATGCAGCATGTGTTAGGAGTGTGATGCTGTATGGTAGTGAGACCTGGGCAATAAAGGAAGAGGATATTCACAGGCTTAAACATACAGAAATGACAATGATTAGGTGGATGTGCAGAGCATCCCTGAGTGCAAGGTCTGGGGGGGCTGGGCTTACAATGGAAGAGTTGAGAGGTAGGATAGGACTGGAGTGTATTGGTGTTGTGATGAAAAGAATAGGCTGAGGTGGTTTGGACATGTGGAGGGGATGGGGGATGATAACTGGGTGCAGAGGGTGAGAAGTGTTAATACTGGGGGAGGGGTTGGGAGGGGTAGACCGAGAAAGACATGGGACGAGGTCATTAAGTGTGACCTCAGGGTTAGGGAACTGAAGAGGGAGGCTGCCAAAGGTTGACCAGCATGTAGAGCCGCCATTAGGTGACCAAGGCCGACGCATGTAAGCATGTTGGAGCCTTCAAAAACAAAACAAAACGAACCCCTTTAATATAAACCCACACAGGCTCAATCCAACTGGAGTGACGTAATTACCCACTAAACCACCAAGCGCCAAAATCTGGTTATATAGTTACCACCCAGCGGAGTAAATAGTTTCCTGGTGTACAGGAAACCATCTGGCTTATCACTCAGTGTACAGTCACGAAAGTGAAAAATATAGGACAAATTCCCCTATACAAAAGGCATATGCTTCGATGGTATGAAAAACGCTACAAGAAAGTGTTTCACATTTGGTGCGTGACCGACCACGGCGCCACTGTCATGTATGGAAAGGAAAGCAACTACCTCCGCTTTGTCCCAGTTTGTTCCTGCTCCCCGGCTGTGTAGTGCATGCCTTCTGTACTCCAAGAATATTTCGCATCCTTCACATTTTGCATCATGCCACCTAAGCATCCTTCACCTTTATCATCATCATCTGTGGAGCCTCTCAAGAAAAAGCAACACCGGACCCTGACGCTGGAGCGCAAGCTTAAAGTTCATTTACCTTTTATTAACATTTCTACTGTAGATTTAAGTGCTTACAACCAGCCTACTAGTTAGCTGATAGTTTTGGGGGGGCTCCTGGAACACATCTCCTCATTTTCTTAAGTTTCTTATGGGGAAAAAATGTTTCAGTATACAAAAAATCGATATACGAAAGATTTTAAAGGTACCTAACCCTTTTGTTTATCGAGGACTCCCTGTAAATAAAGATATAATTGTAGTGGATGAGTAACTAGAGATGATTTTTAACCCCTTGATTATGAAAAATATCATCCATAGGTTAATATAATCCTCTAATGGTATCCAGAATAAAATGAAGCTGATGCCATGGTACTGAAAGAGACAAAAATGGTTTGCATTTGCATTTTTGCATTCGTGGAACTTCAGATTTCAAGAATTTTGCAGACTTGTGGTTGTGGAAGGTAATTTTTTGAGTCTGCAGATTTGCATTGCGGAACTGAATTTTCGTTTGCTATGCCCATCTCTGTATCTCACATACACACACACACACACACATACACACACACACACTGCTCGCTGGCGCAGTGGTAGCGTTCTCGCTTGCCATCTGGTAGATGGGAGTTCACGCCTCGCTCAGGTTGCGAAAAGTTTCACTGACGAAGTGGGTGGTTACTGTCCCCCTTGAGCAAGGGGATGGGTGTGTGCGTGTGTGAAGGTCACAGCCTTGCCCATAGATCGGACTATATGAGCTCTCAGCTCCCTTCCGGGAGGGTCAAAGCTGACGATCACTACCATCAAGTGATCCTGACTGACCCAGTGAGTTACACACACATATACACACACATACACACACACACACACACATATACATACATATACACACACAACACACACACACACACACACACACACACACACACACACACACACACAGTATATGCCTACTGCCTCGGACTGTAGCTATAAAATGATAGATTATCCTCTGTTCTCACCAACTGGGATATTTCTGACGACAATAACTCCACAACTATGGTGAGCAAAAATATTTCATGGGTAGGTGTGTCATACAATTTCCAAGATGATGATGTACATTTGATGTCCAGTAGTTCTAAAATGGTTGTCAAATTCACCCTAGTACCATTGTCCCTAGGTTAAAAGTGTGGTGAATGTGAAAATTTTCTGCTTCAACAAAAGCCAGTCTAGGAAGTATCGTATTGGAATATCTGATGCCAAATTTAAAATATTATTTTACCAAAAGACCTTTGCTTACCACAATGAGTGGTGTGTCAAACCACACTGCAATAATACAATTTTACTGTAACAACTGCACTATGGATTTACTAACTTGTAAACTGCAGCAATAGGATATGCTGTACTTATGGGGAAAAAAAATTACTCCCATAATATGAAAGAGATCATGCTTAAGTTGAGTATGTCTAATTCAGGCAGTATATCATGGTTTAGTCATAATAATGTTAAGATCAAAGGTTTTTCTCTGATGTAAAAAAAAAAAAAAAAAAAAAATTGTTTCCATCCAAGTAAAGCTTTTAGCATGATGAAATTAAACAGCATACCTGTTATTTAAATCATGTGCCTTTTTTTTTTTTAATCAATATATACTTCTGTACCATCACAGTGACTGTTTTACGATTCAAAATTTTGGAGGGACTGCATCTAAAACTGACAGTGAATGCTAAAAAACTCCATATGCCTCCACATGATCTGTCTGAAGTCACTACCAGTTAGTCACCTATACACACTAAAACAAAGCATGAAAAAATAATTTTTTTACCTAACCCAAATGACCACTTGCAAGTTTTGAGCGACAAGGAAGTTGAAAATTATTGACATTGATAAATTTTTGTGGTATCAGCATAAACAGTGATTAAAACATATAAAAATGCCAAAAATAGCTTCTGACACAATATCAAGTACTGTACTTGCTGAACAATGTTATGCTTCAATTTAAACATAAATGAGGAAAATAATAGGCAATTTCTCAAACACTGTGAAATGATAGACAGTCTTCAATGCTGTCCTTTCTTCATTTATGGTAAAATGGAAGCACAACACTGATAAGCAAGTACATGATGTCAAGGCTATTTCCACATGGTACTTTTTCTGTTTTAAATGCAATTTATGTTAATACTACAAAAACTATAACTGTTGATATATTCAACTTCCCTATAGCCCAAAAATTGCAAATGGGCAATTAATGTACTGTATGGTACTTCACAGTCAACCACTGGGTCTGAAGGAAACTGAAGTTTGCAGGTCTGGTTTACCAACACATCAATGCCTTAATTATTTCATCACACTGATGATACAGTGCATAATAAATATATCACAGTACTTGCCTGGCCTGAATCAGTTAAGAACAGAGAATGGTCAGGTCCAACAGAAGCCTTGACAACGTTGACATGCATGAAGGTCTTTACTGGGCGAGGAGTAAGGACAGGGTCATTGGTATCTAAGCCCAGTCGTCCACCCTGGCCATGGCCACAAGTATACACCCGTCCACTGCTGCTCACAAACACAGTGTGAAATTTGCTCAGGGCTACATCAGTTATCCAGTGCCCTTCTCGGTTTACAGCCTCAAGACATTCTGGGGTTTGTCGGGCCTGCTGGGATGTCTGGAATACCATAAACAACATGAGTGGCAAAATAAGGATACCGGTAATTTACTGTGGTTACTTGATTCCACCAGGATGAGGAGATTCACAGTGTTTATTTCAGACTAAAATTAAACAAATTCAGCTTACAAAGCATCCCACGACTAGAAGGGGTTTGAAACAGCCTGCATAAACTCACAAATATACACTTAGTATTACATTTTAGCTAACGCCAGACATTTTAATTCAAAAGCCTCTCAGGTTGAAAGGGTTAAAAATACAGTACTTTGAGAGAGAGAGAGAGAGAGAGAGAGAGAGAGAGAGAGAGAGAGAGAGAGAGAGA
>JAGKTI010001499.1:32914-60716 GCA_018397915.1 Birgus latro | reverse complement strand
GAGAATGAAAAGGAGGCGGAGGAAAGATTTAAGAAGTGGAGAGATGGTATGGGGTACAAGGGCTTAAGGGTAAATGCAGATAAAACAAAAGTGATGATATCTAGGGTTGGTGGCGGTACAATCAGAGGAGAGGGAGAGTGGCCATGTGCAGTTTGCCACAAGGGTGTGGGAAGTAATTCCATCTTGTGTAGTGTTTGTGATAAGTGGGTGCACAAGAGATGTAGTGGTATTAGAGGTAGACTGCGAGATGATGCTGATTTCATGTGTGCGGCGTGTCGGGGAGAGCAGGTGGAGATTGTTAGGCGTGAGAGGGTTGAACTTGCAGGTGAGTCTCTTGAGTGTGTGGAGGAGTTTCGTTATTTGGGAGACATGTTATGTGCCGGAGGTGGGGCTGGAGTTAGCTCGGTTGCTAGGGTGAGAAGTGGTTGGAAGAAGTTCAGGGAGCTGTTGCCTCTCCTGACATTGAGAGGACTCTCCTTACGTGCTAAGGGGTCTTTGTATGCAGCATGTGTTAGGAGTGTGATGCTGTTTGGTAGTGAGACCTGGGCAGTAAAGGAAGAGGATATTCGCAGGTTTAAACGTACAGAAATGACAATGATTAGGTGGATGTGCAGTGCGTCCCTGCGTGCAAGGCCTGGGGGGGCTGGGTTTACGATGGAAGAGTTGAGAGGTAGGATGGGACTGGAGTGTATTGGTGTTGTGATGAGGAGAGGTAGGCTGAGGTGGTTTGGACATGTGGAGAGGATGGGGGATGATAATTGGGTACAGAGGGTGAGAGGTGTTAATATTGGGGGAGGGGTTGGGAGGGGTAGACCGAGAAAGACATGGGACGAGGTCATTAAGTGTGACTTAAGGGTTAAGGGACTGAACAGGGAGGCTGCCAGGGATCGAGCAGCGTGGAGAGCTGCCATTAGGTGATCAAGGTCGACGCATGCAAGCATGTTGGAGCCTTCAAAAACGAAACGAAACGAAACGATTCACTGAGCCACTTACCACTTTGGCGGACATAAGGGGTGCTGTGATTGAACCAGTGTCGCATACTATTATGCTTGCACCCAGTTAGCTTAGGCAGGCTGATTACACTTGTTTCACAGACTACACACACATCCAAAGCCACTCCAACAAAACACTTACACTTATAAGCACTTCTCACCCTACATACAATTTCTGCAGAGCACCACATTTTGGTGGGGTGGAGATACAGATACACAGATTGACACTGACACAGACATAATAATAATAAAAATAATAATGATGACAATTCATCAATCATCCAATCCTATGTTCCCCCATGAGAAATGTAGGAGCCTGGGGCTAGGCAAGTTGGTCCTGACATTATAAGATGAGAGTGACTAGCCTCACTCATTCCTGAGTGGTATTATGTGAGCAATAAACCCCAATCACCCCTTCTATATAAACCACCAGGCTATATGGTTACCACCCAGTGTATTAAATGGTTTCCTGGTGTATAGGAAACCATTTGGCATGTCACTCGGTGTAGAGTCACCCACAGGCAGAAGGAAGAGGAAAGAGTGAAGGAAAGAAAGACAGAAGAGGAAGTGTAAAGATACCCATAGGCAAAAGGAAGAGGAAAGAATGATAGGAAGAAAGACATACAAGAATGGAAGGAAGAGAGGAAAGGGCAGACACCCAAAGCAGCACTACACTGAGTGAATGGATGGTGAGCATAATTCGATTTTTTTCTTTCTCAGAAGCGCCAATTCTTCTACAGGATTCACCAGCCCTCAAAACCTTAAATCAGAAACATGACTACCATTTCATAAGTAGTACTGTGCTGCATAAGTAAAGCAGCACCTAGTAAACCATATAATCCACCTTCAGCTGTTCCTTAAATGACTCCACAGAGTTAGAGTGCTCTACAGATGTGGAAAACGTATTGAAAAATCTCGGTGCTGTATAAGAAAAGGATCATGAAGCAAAAGGATGCTTCCTTACTGATTAAGACTGAATCTGTTTAGTCCAACATATGCATATCCAAGGAGTTTCAATATGACATTTTGTATTTTTGGTGACAACTTCAACATTGCACACTTGCTACATCCTTCCACCTTTTTGAAGGTATGGGATGCCATACACTGCAGCCTTTTTTCATCAATTCGTTTATATCACCATTTGACAGTAATGCTTCATACAACTTCATAACCAGATGGTCAAAAACGTCACGAAAGGAAACCTGACACCATATTGTTAAAATGCTACTTAACTCCTTAACCGTGGGGTTGACGGAGGCGGTTCCTGCCCATACCGCGGCGGTAATTCACGCTCCAACTCACTTTTTTTAAATATTTGCCAAAATTCAATTTTTTGTCCTAGAGTATTATAATTAAATATGCATATGGCATATACCTTCAGCTTTCTCACGGGATTTTTTTTTAGCCTTCGTCGACAACCGTATGATTTGTGGAGACTTCTGAAGTTGGGTAACGAAGTCTCCAATTTACACTTCCCGACAGCCCGTAATATGAATACCAATGCCTGATATTATCACTAGAAACACTAATCAGTTATTTCTCAGGAGGTTTGATCCATTGCCACAGTTAAGTGGTTAAACAGTCAGGTACAATCAGCAGTGAACATCTTAATAAAAGCATCCAGAACAGCAAAACACACAACTAGTGATATGAAAACAGAGATACTTTATTAAACACATCACAAGGCAATAATGCAGCCCATGCCGATATAATAAAGTATTTCCTCTATGCCCTCTGCAAAAAACCTTGATCCCATCACCCCTCTGAGACCTTTGAAAAACACATTTAAGGTAGGCTTAACTCCAACCATCTCCCAAGTTTAATCCGGCTCTTAATGTACATCTGGCAACACCCTGGACACTCCCAGACTCACTGATGCGTGAAACTTGCCAGTGCTCCCTGAGCTCTCGTCAGGAGAGGATGCACTTGCTGCATAAATTCTCAGTTTCTTCCCTACGTCTTACAAGCGTTATATTTTCACCTGACATATTCCAAGATGCCTGGAAAGTACTTGAGTGATGTAGAAAAGTAAAAAATATTAACCCTTTCGCACACGGTACCGCGATTTGCGTTACATATGGTGTGGTGTGCCAAAGCACAGGACCTCAAATCACGTGAAAACGCGAAAAAAAATTAACCAAAAAATAAGTTTTCAGTCAATTTGAGTCAAATTTTGTAGCATTCTAGCAGCCATGTGTCTCTCCCGAGGTAAGACTTTGGCAACACTGCAATGACTCCTATGTGCCTGTACGTAGTGATAGAATCACAGTGCTCCGCTAGCAGCCAGACAGCAGGGGCATGCTGTATTGTGTTGTCCCTTTAAATCCGCCATTTTCCCCCTCCCACCCGAGGCTGAAGCCATTATTGAAATATTGTGACTGTACAGTGTTTTTGACTATACTGTGAAGTGATTGTGTCTATTGAACATAGATATATTGTTTGTAAAGCACTGGGGCCCGTTATCAGCCGTTAGGCCCAAAGGCAGAGTCTGGTTTGTTATAGCGTGGTTTCCACTCACCCTGCCCGTAAAATGATGTATTTTACCCTTATAGTGAAGCCATTACTTTATATCTGTGAAACATATAGTGCCTGGATTAGTGAAATAACTGACCTACCATAACAGGCATTATGTTATGCCATAGAGATACATAGACATATGCATTAGTTGCTAAGGGAACAGGCGGCCTCTTACGCCATACAGTAGGGAAGGGAATAACAGAAAAGGCTGGGATGGAATCACGTGATAGTGTTTTATATTGTATATGGTTCAGTGTGAAATATACGTATAAAACAATGCAGCGGGTGTTCACCGAGAAATATTGCGTGCATTGACTGACAGCGAAAAGTTACATAATGATCAGAGACAAGAAAATATGCCACACAGTGACACATATATGACATTATATATGTATGTCGTGCAGCAAATGTTCGTGGAGAAATCTATTGTGTGCATCGCATGTGTCAGGCATACGTGGTACAAGGAACAGAGAATACACCACACACACACACATACACACAAACATGCATATATATATACACACACACACACTCACACTCACTCACACACCCACCCACACACACACAACTCACACACTACCTAACTCATCTTCATTTCCTTCAAGTTCCTGCCAGCAGCTCAACAACTCTGGAGCAAGTGAGTATCCATATTTTGTTGATTTGTACACTGACCTGTTTCTACATTTCTATATTTTTTTCACAAATAAGTATTGTTTTTTACATATACACATATGAGATGGAAGAAAGTTCAGCTTTAGTATCAGTACCTAGCAAAAAGACTAGTGGAAATGTCGAGTTACTGAGAGCACTATCAAAGAGCTTATGATATTTCACGTGCATAATTTGAGTAAATAATAATAATAATAATAATAATAATAATAATAATAAAATGTAACGAGTGAAAATATGTAGGTACAACATTCGTGAGGCAGGGAAATCAAGCGTTTTTATCTACTTGCGGGCGATGAAGAGTGTTCTATCTTTGTCATCCATTTACTCCAAAATTATTGAACATATCGATTTCCTGTAAGAACCATGATAAAGATCAGTGAATTCTACGTATGTACAGGACATAACTATGTAATTTCTCTAATGAAAAGTTGTGGTTACGTAGGCGGTTATTGTGCGTGCATGACGAAAGTGCACCGCGGCCGCGAGTACCCTGTAGTTTTTTGCGGTTTACTCGGAAACTATGAGGCGTATCAAAACAAAAAGGTATCAGGAGAAAGCTTATGAAATTCTACATAAAATTATGTAATAAAAACATAAGGTGTGCGAGAAAACTTCTGCAGTATACCTCCCTGAACAAAAATCTTTTTTTTTATTACAAAAATGGCTTTTAGTTTTTGGCCCTTTTCTTGAAAACTACAAATCACATCACAACCAGACATACCTCATTAGAAAACCAATGAAATTCTCTATCAAAACTTATAATAACATTTTTCTGTATGATGGAAAACACTCGAATGACGATGTTGGGAAGTGAGATCAACATTCCAAAATGTTTATTCATGGTGGCCTCGTGTACTTTTATTTGTATTTTTCTGGTTTTTCTTTTGGCTTATCAGCTAGAACAAACATCGGCGAATAAGATGATGTGAGTTTCAGGGCAACATTTTGAGGTTTGGGTGGCGAAAATGAGGCAAGAATACGTGTAATTTGCGTACCACGGGCTGCCAGCGAAGCGCGCGGGGGAGTAAAATCGTGAGCAGTGAAACTTAATAAAACTTACCGTGCGCGAAAGGGTTAACTCTGATAGGCGAAAATGTCACTTTAAAGTGATGTTTTCACGTATCAGAGTCATTTATGTTGAAATTTTCTAGCTAAATACAGAAGAGTATTAAGGGTTTTTGCAGTGAGTGTATGCTTAGCACAGGGAGAAAGCAGCGAATAAAAGAAAATGGGTGAAGTAGGCAGACAAGAGGGGTGAGATGGGCTGGAATGATGGCATGTGGATGAACGTGGCAGGAGGAGTAGGCTACATCCTGTGAAGGTTGGCAATACGGATATGTGGAGTGGTGGAAGCTAAAATCACAGATTTCTCTTTGAAATTCAATGGGTAGACAAAAACAGAGTGGGGTATGTGTAAAAGCGAAAGAAGGTTAAAATGATGACTGGCTGCAGTGCACAATGGTATACCCTGCACTGCAACCATTCATCATTTTATCGTCATGTACTATCACCAACTTGCCAAGTTGGCATGGGCATTGTAGGCTCGGTGGTGTGGGTATGAGAAACATTAAATTTTTTTTAGGCTGAGTAGTGTGGGTATGAGAAACATTTTAAAAATTTAAGTTTTCAAAAAGAACAAGAAAGCAAGTACAGTTGCCCTCTCCCCTGCCATTTCACTGCCCTGTTCCTCGCTCACCCCCCCCCCCTTCTCTCATATACCTCTCCACTCTATCCTTCCATCTCATTCTTGGCCTTCTCCTCCCTCTCCCCCCCCTCCATCTCACTTACATACACTCCTCATCAGTCTCTCTCTCCATCCTCTCCACATGGCCAAACAACCTCAGTGTATTTCTCCTAATGTGATGCTTTCTATCACATCCACATCCAAATCACAGTGCTCCTTCACTTCCTCATTTGTCAGGATGTTTCTCCATGTAACTCCACATGCTCCTCTCAAATAACTCATTTTCACTGCTCTCACTCTTGTGTCCTTCCAACAACGTCCAAGCTTCACTTCCATATGCTAGAATTGGTATCACAATACTGTCATCCAGTAACCTTTTCCCTTCCATGCTCACTTCCCTGTTCCTTATCACTGTTTTCAAAGAACCAGCAACCTTTCTTCCTTGTTGTACCCCTTCAAGCACTTCACCTTCTAAACTTCCATCCTTACTCATCACACTACCCAAGTATTCAGACACACACTCATTTTCCATTTCCACATCATCCAGCCTCACTGTACATCCAGTGATTTCATTTCTCTCAAAGACAATAACTTTACTCTGCCCTATATTCAACTTTAGATTCCATTTTTTACACTCTCTCTCAAACTCAATCACAAAGCCTTGCAGTTCCCCTTTGTCTTCACTTAACAATACAGTATCATCTGCAAGCAACAGTACAGAAAGTTTCCAAATGCTGTCCTCTCTCAATGAGGCCCCTCCAACATCCACTGCCATACCTTGTATCTGTTTTATAACTCCATCAAAATACAGATTGAACAACCATGGACACATGACACATCCCCATTTCAATCCAACCTTCAAACAGAAAAATTCACTCAGTTCACTAACCACACGCACTGCAGCTTTAGCACCCTCATACACACTCTTCACGGCATTCAGTAACTTCCCATTTACTCCACATATTCCTATTATTTTCCACATATCTTGTCCATCCACCCTGTCATATGCTTTCTTCAAATCCTGCATGCAACTTCTTCCCTTCTCTAGAAACTTTTCCACTAAAGACCTAAGAATAAATATCTGATCAAAAGAACCTCTTCCCTTCCATAAACCTCCCTGTTCTTCACCATCCAATTCCTCTGTTATTTCCCTAACTCTGTCAATATGTATCCTACCATATACAGTACTTTTCCTATTACAATAAGAAGACAAATACCCCTATGATTACCACACACTTCTTTTCCCCCTTCTCCTTTGTACAGGGGAATAATTATAACTGACTTCAAATCCTCTGGGACCCTACCTTCCTCCCATGCCAATCTGCACATCTTCCATATCTATTCTACTAATATCTCTCCCTCATGCTTCAATATTTCACCGGACACTCCATCAACTTTTGAGACTTCCAGACACTCCATCAACTTTTGAGACTTTCATCATTTTGACTTTCTTCATTGCCTCCACTACTTCCATGCTACTGATTTCTTCCACTCTTCTCACGTCCCTTCTTCTCCCAGCCATTCTCCAGCCACCTATACTCACATTACTTTCATTCCCTATGTTTAACAGTTCCTGAAAGTGTTCTCTCCATCTGCTCACTTTTTCTCCCTTCTCCATTAGCAATCTACTATTTTTATCTTTCACTCCCCGACTAACTTGTTTATTACTCTGCCTAACTCTCTTTACCTCTTTCCAGAATATATTCTTACATTCCCTCCACTTTACATTCAAATTCCTTCCAGCTTCCTCATCCACTCTCTTCTTACTCTTTCTTACTAGTCTTTTCATCTCTCTCTTTCTCTCTACATATAACTCTCTCTTCCATCTCTCAACTTCCTCCACACCCCTGCTTCCCATCCATCCACTATATACTTTCATTTTTTGCGCCACAGCTTGTCTCACCTCTTCATTCCATCATGCTGTTCCTTGCACCCCCTTTTGTCTTCTCTTCATCCCTCACACCACCTCACATGCTGCACGGATTTCTTCTGTGAATATCTTGAACACAACTTCCATTTCCCTCGTCTGCTCCAAATCACATTTACTCAACTGCTCCTCCACTTCTTTCTTATATTCTGCCTTTTTTCCATCCTTTTGCAAATATGCACTAGTGCAACTCTAGCTACAAAAGAATAACTACAGTACTTACTTGGCCTAAATTATAGTTGGTGTTGCTGCCCCAGACATATACTTGTGTTGGCAAGGAGCCTCGGAACACTACCTCAGGAGGACGGTCAAAGATTACATGGTCAAGTGGTGTCAGTGAGTCATGATCAAGTGCAGACAGGCTACACCCACCCTAATGGATAACAAATTATCAAAATTAACAGTAAATTCAGTAAGCAACAAACATAAATAACAGAGTATTGTAGGTAAATGCAACTCACAGAATCATTCTACATTTAGTATGATACTGAAACAAAAGGCAAAACAGAACTGTAACTAACACTTTAACTTTCACCTCCATTTATACAGTGGCCACAAGCTTCACTACAAAAAGAAGGTTTTTTGCAGCATTCAGCAGCTTTCTACCCATACTATACACATGAAACATGTTCCAAATACCCTACCTGATCACACCAAATGGTATCATATGGTAATATATCACATGCTTCTCCTTTACCCACCTTGATGCAAATATTTGACCCACACATCCCTTACCACTCCAGAAACTACCCAATTCAACACTTAACATTCTAATATATCCCTCCTCTTCTACACCATTCATTTTCCACACACCTTTCCAACAAGAATCAATAGATCTAACTGCCCCTTTAGGAGTATAAAGACCTGTGGTTAGACTACTTAATCCAATATTTAAGGCGAGTGCTTAACTGCTAGCCCGAGTGGTATTGTGTATGCAGTAAACGATAACCATCCCTTTGATGTCAACCTTTATAGACTTCATCCTGTTGGAGCATCTTAACCCATTAGATCACCATCCATTCATTTGGATATATGATCATCAACCAAAACTGTACATTAAATGTTTTGCTTGGCTACTAGACCCCATTTGGCAAGTCACTTAGTGCAGAATAATTGCTTCAACTGAATGGATGGTAGGTGCCTCCTTCACTAATTTGTATAACTATAAATAACAGTTAGCAAATGCTGATGCAATATTCCTGTCCACTCCACACAATGGAGTACAGACACCCTATGCCTCAGACCAGTGACTGGCCTCCATCCTATAATGACCAGAAGTGTTACATGCAGCATTAGAATATAACTCCAACTCCTTCGGCTTGGGGACACCTTAAATACAGCTTTCTTTTACCTTATCAATAAAACATCAATAAAAGAGACCTTCACTAAACTGATTAAAATCATCTGATGACAAGAACAAAATTAAAAATATGTCATTACACCCATACCCTGTAGCACCAGTCGAGCAGGGCAGTACTCCCAAGGTGGATGGAAGGCTGATGACAGGGAGAGCTGGAGCTCCCGTTTCATCAGCACTCAGGACTTGTTCCTGACCATCCCCCTTGCTGAACTTTACAGTGTCTCAGTAACACAGAGAGCAGACCAGCATGCTCTCCAATACAAGTTTCTCTAACTGTCAACACCAATCTACAAGCACACTACACACTACACTTCCTTTTCAAAATTTTAAAGAAAATGGCGCACAAAAATCATGCCTCGGAGTCCCCTGGGGGGGGACCATAAATGCCCCATCCACCCCTCTCCCGGTGACAACTCACAGAGCAGCCTGGAACCACTGTCTGACTCACTCCTTCTTCATTTCTGTAACATTCGCGGCCTTTCCTCTAACTTTCGCTCCGTTGAACACCACCTCTTCTCCTCTAAACCTCACCTTCTCTTTCTCTCTGAGACTCAGCTGTCTGAGGCAACTGACAGCAAACCCTTTTCTGTATCCTCCTACTTTCTTTATTCTCATTTCAAAGCCAAAGGTGGCTGTTGCGTATATGTACGCAACGATCTACCTTGCTCTCGTGTTCCTGAACTTGATTCTTCTGAATTCTCTACTCTCTGGCTTCGGCTCTCCTGTCATTCTCTGACTAAATATATCTGTGCTGTTTACTTATCTCCTAATTCTACTGACTATCAAAAATTCTTTGACTATCTTACTTCTACGATGGAACACATTCTGTCCATTTCTCCTTTCTCTGAAATCTCCATTTTAGGAGATTTCAATGTTCACCACCACCTTTGGCTCTCCTCTCCTTTCACTGATCAACCTGGTGAACAAGCCTACATATTTTCTATCCTTAATGAGCTAGAGCAGCTTGTACAGCACCCTACCCGTATCCTTGACCGCCTTGGAGAGAGTTCCAACATACTTGACCTTTTCTTAACAACTAATCCTTCTGCTTACACTGTCAATCTTTTCTCTCCGTTGGGCTCCTCCGATCATAACCTTATTACCTTAACCTGTCCTATCGCTCCGGTACAGCCTGTGGACCCTCCAAAGAAACGCCGCCTGTGGCACTTTGGAGCTCCAGATTGGCAGGCCCTCAGGCAGTACTTCTTTGACTTTCCTTGGAATGATTATTGCTTCCATGACCGGGAGCCATCTGAGTGTGCCTTGCGCATTACAAAGGTTATTCTCTTGGGCATGGAAGCATACATTCCTTTCTCATATCCTCTGACTAATGCAAGAAGGCCTTGGTTTAATCACACTTGTTCTAATGCAGTCTGCAACAAGGAGAGGACCTATAAGAGGTACCGAAGCCAACCCACCCCTGAATCACATCTTTTATAAATTTCTGCCCGGAATCGTGCTAAGTCTGTTCTTCGCTCTGCTAAAAATAATTTCATCCGTGATAAATGTTCTCAACTCTCCAACTCGAATTCTTCTCGCTCCTTCTGGCACCTTGCCAAAAACCTTTCTAACAACTTTACCTCATCATCCTTCCCTCCTCTTTTCTACTCTGATGGCTCTGTAGCTATTTCTTCCACTGATAAAGCAGATCTCTTTGCTCAGACTTTCTCCTCCAATTTTACCTTAGACGATTCCGGTGCTGTTCCTCCATCACTTCCCCCCTCAGACTTCCTCTTGACTGACATTAAAATTTCTTCAGCTGATGTATTTTCTGCCATCACTGGCCTCAATATTAACAAGGCATATGGGCCTGATGGAGTCCCTCCTGTTGTCCTCAAAAACTGTGCTTCTGTGCTTACACCCTGCCTAGGTAAAAACTTTCGCCTTTGTCTATCAACTTGTACCTTTCCTTCTTGCTGGAAGTTTGCTCTCATTCAGCCAGTCCCAAAGAAGGGTGACCATTCCCAACCCTCTAACTATCGTCCAATTGCTTTAACATCCTGTGTCTCAAAAGTTTTCGAGTCAATTCTTAACAGAAAAATTTTAAAGCATCTTTCCTGTCACAACCTTCTTTCTGATTGTCAGTATGGGTTCCGTCAGGGACGCTCCACTGGCGATCTTCTCACCTACCTTTCAGACTCCTGGTCATCCTCCTTTCGGGACTTTGGTGAAAGCTTTGCCACTGGACTTGACATCTCAAAGGCTTCCGATCAAGTCTGGCATAAATCTTTAATTTCCAAGCTGCCCTCCAACGGTTTCTATCCTTCTATCTGTGCCTTCATCTCTAGCTTCCTTTCTGGTCGTTCTATAGCCGCTGTTGTAGACAGCCATCGTTCTTCTCCTAGACCTATCAACAGTGGTGTTCCTCAGGGCTCTGTCCTATCACCAACTCTCTTCCTTTTATTCATCAATGACTTTCTAAGCTGTACATCTAACCCTATCCACTCATATGCTGATGATTCCACCCTTCACCATTCCATTCGGTTTCCACAACGTCCATCTCAGCAGTTACTTCAACAAAAAAGGGATGAGGCTATGGCACAACTAATGTCTGACTTGGCTCGTATCGCTGATTGGGGTAAAAATAATCTTGTTATTTTTAATGCATCAAAAACTCAGTTCTTACACTTATCAACCCGACAAAATCTTCCTCAGGATTACCCACTAACGTTTAATAATGAACAGTTATGTCCTGCATCATCCTTGAACATGCTTGGGGTTTCATTCTCTCGGAATTTGTCTTGGAAAGAACATATTACAACTCTTGTGAAATCTGCTTCCAAGAGATTAGGTGTGCTAAACTGATTCCGAACTTTCTTTACCCCTGCACAGTTGTTGACCTTGTACTCGGGTTTTATTCGCCCGTGTTTGGAGTACAACTCTCATGTGTGGGGAGGCTCCCCACATGCAGCTCTTCTCAATAGGGTGGAGTCAAAGGCTTTTCGTCTCATTAACTCTCCTCTTCTTACTGATTCCCTTCAACCTTTGTCTCTTTGCCGCACTGTTGCTTCTTTATCTCTCTTCTATCACTACTTCAACGGTCACTGTTCCTCTGAACTGTCTGCTTGCATCCCTCCATCTCTACGACGGGCACGTAGTACCCGTCTAGCAACATACTCTCATCCCTTTTCTGTCCAACTCTCTAATGCAAGAGTTAACTGTTACTCCCAGTCCTTCATTTATGCAACTGGTCAACTCTGGAACTGTCTTCCTCTGTCTGTATTTCCTACTTTCTATGATCTCCAGTCTTTCAAATGCAGTGTGTCCAGGCATCTCGAAATGAACGGATCTTGAATTTGGCTCTCTTTTGTATTGTTTTTTGCTTTTCTTGGAAGGAACAGTATGCAGGCCTGTGGCCTTTGGTTCCTTCTTCCTTGCATTAAAAAAAAAAAAAAATCTGGCAATGTTGTGTACCAGTGGGAGTGTTCGGTCAGCAAGTATGTCAGATATCGAAGCGATTTCCCCCGTAAGATACTGAAGAAAAGCAGAGACGCGTCCAGACCCAAACCCAAACACTCATATACTTTACCTAATCAATAAAGACTGACACAGAAACACTTAATAGGTAATGTTCTTATCCTCATAAACAATCCTACTGCTAAAAAATGGCACATCAAACGTCACATGCAAGACGGTAGGGTGGTGGGACTCGCAGTGTTCAACACTGCTTCAGGGCAAGTGTTTGACAGTGACAACCAGGCAGGCAACTGGCTGCTTGTCAAGCAGAGGTGGGGGAGGGAGAGAGGGTGGGGGAACAGGGAAGAAGACAAGACAAACTGCTCTACTACCTTCTCCCCTAGTCTCACTCACTCACTCACAACTCTCACTCACTCACCACTCTCTCACTCACTTTCACACACACACACACACACACACACACACACACACAAGTATAAAGAGAGAAGCCCAAAGACAGTTTGAGGAAGACATTATAAATAAAAATAGTGATCAACCGAAGCTACTTTACAGCTACATCCGAAGCAAAACAAAAGTAAAAGATAAAATACAATCCATTATGGACGAGGGGATCACCTACACACAAGAGAGATATTTGTGAAGCACTAAACATAAATTTCCAATCAGTTTTTACAGAAGAAAATAATTGTGAGAGGGATGATAAGAAACATGCATGTCCACACATATTACCAGATATACAAATATCAGAAAAAGAAATACAGGAGGAGTTAAGTAAATTACACAAAGGAAAAGCAAAGCAAATGGTCCTGAGGAAATTCCATGTTGGGTGCTACATGAATGTGTAAAGGAGTTAAGCAGACCAATATTTTTCATATTCAAGGAATCCTTGGGTCAAGGTAAACTACCTGATATTTGGAAGAAAGCAAACATTGTTCCCCTATTCAAGAAAGGGAACGGACAAAATCCACTCAACTACCAACCAGTATCACTAACCAGTGTAGTAAGTAAGGTACTGGAAAGGCTGATAAGAAAAGTCTGGGTAAACTATCTGGAAGAACACGATATGATAACAGAAAGGCAGTTTGGTTTCAGATAGGGAAAATCGTGTGTTACTAATCTATTAAGCTATTATGACAGAGTTGCAGAAACATTACAGAAAAGAGAAGGGTGGGTGGACAGTATCTACCTAGATTTCAAGAAAGCATCTGACAGAGTACCACAACAAACAGTTTTATGGAAACTGTACCATCAAGGAGGAATCCGAGGCAGACTATACTGTTGGATGCAAGATTTTCTCAGAAAAAGGAAACTGCGAACAGTGTTAAGGGGAAACTACTCATCGTGGAGGGAAGTGATTAGGGGAGTTCCACAGGGCTCTGTGCTGGCACCAATTATGTTTTTAGTGTATATAAATGACATAGTAACATTGGAGTCTGTGCTGGCACCAATTATGTTTTTAGTATATATAAATGACATAGTAACATTGGAAATGAAAGCTATCTAAATGTTTGCTGTGGATGCAAAAATACAAAAGAGAATTACTAACACAGACTCTTGTAGAGAGTTACAAGAAGAACTAAATAAACTTCATGAATGAAGTAATAAATGGCAATGAAATTCAATGTGGAGAAGTGTCATGTACAGTAATAAAGTTTGATAAAAGTGGAAAATGACCAGATTGGGATTATAAATAGGAAGTAAAACCCTAAACACATCAAAAAGGGAGAAGGACCTAGATGTGATTATCAGTAACACACTATCTCCAGCTGACCACATCAATGAAAGGTACGGAACATGTATACACTGCTTGCAAATATGAGAATCACATTCACATACATAAATGAAGATATGCTGAGAAAGATAATATCATTCATCATACCAACCTTGTAGTATGCATCAGTAGTCTGGAATCCTCATCTCAAGAAACACATAGATAAGACTGAAAAAGTTCAAAGGGCCACTACAAGATGGGTACCAAACTTAAGGAATCTAAGCTACAAAGAAAGACTTGAAAAACTGAATCTGCCAATACTACGCGAAAGAAGGAGAATAGGAGACATGATTATGCTATGTAAATGCATATCAGGGAAGGAGAAAATACACATAATTAGTACATAACCTATGGGGAAACATCAGCAAGAGGACACTGCAAAAAACTGAATAAAAAGAGAGATGATAAAGATGTAAGGAAATTTAGTTAACCAAATAGGGCAACTGATCACTGGAATGCACTACCAAATGAAATAGTGTGTGCCAAAACAATTCATAAATTTAAGGATGTGTATGATAAAAATGGTTTAATACACGGGACAGTACGAGCCTGACTCATTCCTGTAAAGAATCAAATGGGCAAGAACACACACATATGTGAGAGACAAGTGGGGGTGGGAGAGGATGGGGGGATGGAGATGGTGACAATCAGGGGTGGGGGAGGGCAGGGGGACAGGAAGGGACATGACTGGCAGTGTGCCAAGTGGGGGTGGGGATAGGGAGGGAGACAAGTGGGGGTGCGGGAGGGAGGGAGACAAGTGGGGGTGCGGGGAGGGTCAGAGGACAGGAAAGGAGACAAGATAACCAAACTGCTCTACTAACCCCTCCCTAGTCTCACTCACTCACTCATCCTTACCCATTTGCTCACTCACTCACTCACTCTCTCACTCACCACTCTCACTCACTCACCACACTCACTCACTCACCACTCTCACTCATTCACTCACTCACCACTCTCACTCACTCACACACACACAAAGGGAAACAAGCAGGGGTGAGGGAGGGTGCCGGGATCGAGAGGAAGACAACCTGGGGTGGGGGAAGGCAGGGAAACATACCTGGCAGTGTTAAGTGTGGTGGGGGATGGAGGAGGGATGGGGGGAGAAGGGAGGGGATGGAGGAGGGATGGGGGGGTAGAAGAGAGGGGATGGAGGAGGGATGGGGGGGAAGAGAGGGGATGGAGGGAGGAAAGGAGGACCACAAAAGCCTCGTTTCAAAACTAGGGAGAGGCAGGGTATCAAACTAGTGAGGTGATGGACATTCAAATTGTTCGTATTATAGGAATGTTCCGCTATTTCTTGTGTTCACTCTAGCTAAGCGCCGGTTATCAATGTGCTGGATAATGGGGTATGGATGTACTGTGAAGGGATGAATAGTAAGAATGACTCTGCAGTTTGATACCCCATGAGGAAAGAGGATATATTTGGATGGGGAGTGAGTACAAACCTGAATCAGTGTGCAGGCAACATGCACTTGGCCATAGAACAGGGCACGATGCAGGGGTGTGTATCCACTTTCAAAGTCACGCTGATTCGGCTGGGTGCCCTGGGACAGCAGCCACTTCACAACCTATACAGATAGCATTAATGTCTATAATAAAGCCATAAAACATACCACCTACTGTACATGATACTATTTGAATACTGTAGTGCTTTATCAGTATTAACCCCCATAGCCCAGGTGGTGTTTCATAAGATGAATAAAATAATCTGGTACCGGAGGATAAGAAGTACAACAGAAGCAATAACACGAAACTCCCAATTATTCTTCAATTATTAAAAAACTATAAGGCTTATCAATGTGCCAAAGCTACCACTGAACAATTCATAACAAAGATTTTTTTTTTATTACAAAAATATATCCTTACTTGGAACAAAAAAACTGGTAAATAAACACAATCTGCTTACTTAATATAAACATGAATCTTTATAAGACTTGTCATTTTTTATACCTAAAAATGAAATGGAGGAATAGAAGCAGGGAAGGACAGAAAGAAGCAGTTCATACAAGGAGGGTAGAAAGGTTGCATGATGATGAAAAAAAGGCAGAATATAAGAGAGAAGTGGAGAAGTGATTGGGTAAATATGATATGGAGCAGAAGGGGGATGTGGAAGGTGTGTGCAAGCTATTCACAGAAGAAATCTGTGCAGCATGTGAGGTGGTGTGTGGGGTGAATAGAAGACGAATGGGAATGCAAGGAACTGCATGGTGGAATGAAGAGATGAGACAGGATGTGGCATGAAAGAAGAAACCATATAGTGAGTGGATGAGAAACAGGGTGTGGAGGAAGTTGAGAGATGGAAGAGATAGTTATATGTAGAGAGGGTGAGAGAGGTGAAAAGATTAATGAGAAAGTAAGAAGAGAGTGAAAGAGAAATTTGAAAGGAATTTGAGTGTAAAGTGGAGGGAATGTAAGAAAATACTCTGGAAAGAGGTAAAGAGAGTAAGTCAGGGTGGTAAAGAAGTTAGTCGGGAAAGGAAGATGAAAATGGTAGAATGCAAGTGGAGAAGGGAGAAAAAGTGAGAGAATGAAAGTAATGCGAGTATAACAGGCTGGGGAATGGCAAGGAGAAGGAGGGATGTGAGAAAAGAGGAAGAAATCAGTAGGATGAAGGATGTGGAAGCAATGAAGAAAGTTAAAATGGGGAAAGCCCCAGGAATTGATGGAGTGTGTGGTGAAATGCTGAAGCATGGGGGAGAGATAGTAGTACAATGGATGTGAAGGTGTGCAGATTGGCCTGGGAGGAAGGTAAAGTCCAGGAGGATTGGAAGTCAGTTGTAAGTATTCCCCTGTACAAAGGAAAAGCGGAAAAAGAAGCAGAGTTGGCACCAATGTGGGTGACCCAGTTTTACCCACCTGGGTTTTTTCAATAAAACTCATTTGAAAAAAAAAAAAAACTATTTTACCCACTTTTATTTATTTATTTTTTTTTCAAAATAATGTTTGCGATCACATAAATTCATTGTAATATGAGCCAATATCATGGAAACTTACAATACATACAAGCCTATGCCAGGTTAGGCTGTCTCATACTATTACCAAATCTCAATCATCTGAAGAAATTTATTATAAACATTGCTACTTTTAGAATATAGGTCTATTTGACAGACTTAGATTTGTTACCCCAAGGCTATTTAATATTACCGTTAAGATGATGTGTACATTCACTTATGGAAGTTATTTTTCACCTGTAAGAAGAATGGGAAAGGTAAGTGTAAAATTACCAAAGAAAGTAGTAGCAGCAAAGGAAATGAGTCCTTCTATTACTGTGCTGTACCAGCAAAGGAAATGAGTTCTCCTACCACTGTGTAGTATGCACTGATCTCTCTTTCACCTCATAAGGTGAGCTTTCATGCTGAAAAATGTTTTACAGTGCAGCAGGAAGCCCAAGGGTAAAAGACAAACAAGCCAATACAGGATCATCCCCCTCATTCAAGTAACTGTGTAAAATTTAATTGGGCTGTCCATAAGTATGTACAAACATTATTATTTTATGTTTTATGGTACACTTTGAAAAAAAAGAAGAGAAAAAACACCTTTGTCTAAGTTTTTTCGGATAATTTTGTCTATCTATCTATAGCCCGATGCCCTAATCCCAAAGGGGGTGGCCGCAGACAGAATGTCTCCAAGTCACTCTGTCACCCACTATTTGACTGCCCTCCCCCCAACTCACTCCCCCCCCCTCTCTCATATACCTTTCAACTCCATCCCTCCACCTCATCCACCATCTTCCCCTCCCTCTCCCACCCTCCACTTCACCTACATACACCTTCTTAGTCAGTCTTTCATTCTCCATTCTATCCACATGTCCAAACCACATCAGTGTATTTCTCCTAATTTTCTATCCACATCGACCCCGCAACATTCTTTCACATCTTTTTTTTGTCAACCCTGGAAAGAAGAGTGTGGTAATCATTGTGGCATTTGTCTTCTTTGTGTAATAGGAAAAGTATATGGAAGAATACTTACTGACAGAGTTAGGGAAATAACAGAGAATTTAGTAAGAGAAGAACAGGGAGGTTTTAGGAAGGGAAGAGGTTGTGAAGATCAGACACTCATTCTTAGGTCTTTAGTGGAAATGTTTCTAGAGAAGGGAATGAAGTTGTATGTGGTCTTCATGGATCTGGAGAAAGCATATGACAGGGTAGATAGACAAGGATTGTGGAAAGTATTAAGAATATATGGAGTAAATGGGAAGTTGTCGAATGCCGTGAAGAATATGTATGAGGTTGCTAAGGATACAGTGTGCATGGAAAGTGAACTGAGTGAATTTCTCGATATGAAGGTTGGATTGAAACAGGGATGTGTCATGTCTCAATGACTGTTCAATCTGTATATGCAAAGGGTTATAAAAGAGAGACAAGATAGGGCAGTGGAAGCTGGAGCGGTCCTACTGAGACAGGGCAGTGTTTGGAAACTCCTTGTACTGTTGTCTGCAAATGATACTGCATTGTTAAGTGACAACAAAGGGGAACTGCAAGACTTGGTGAATGAGTTTTGAAGAGTGTTTAAAAAATGGAATCTAAAGGTGAAAGTATGGAAGAGTAAAGCTATGGTCTTCGAGAAAATGAAGTCACTGAATGTACAGTGCGGTTGGATGAGGTGGAAATGGAAAATGTGAGTGCGTGTAAGTACTTAAGTAGTGTGATGAATAAGGATGTAAGTTTAGAGGATGAAGTGCTTGATAGCATAAAGCAAGGAAGAAAGGCTGCTGGTTCTTTGAAAGCAGCGACATGAAACAGGGAAGTGAGCATGGAAGTAAAAAAAAAAAAAGTCACTGCATGACAGTATTGTAATGCCAAATCTTAACATATAGAAGTGAAGCCTGTACCCTGCTGGAGGGACACAAGTCAAGAGTGAAAGCATTGGAAATGAATTATCTGAGAGGAGAATGTTGAGTCACATGGAGAGACTGACTGACAAATGAGGAAGTGAAGGAGCATTGTGGTGTGGATGTGGATGTGATAGAAAGCGTTGAGAAATACAGAGGTGGTTTGGCCATATGGAGAGGATGGAGAGCATGAGACTGATGAGAAAAGTGTATGTGAGTGATAAGCAAGAAGTGGAAGGAGAATATAAGAGAGTACGGAACAATGGGTGCAAGGATTGTATGGGTGAGGATGAAAGTAGGTATACAAGCTTTGGTAATTGTATGTGCGTATACGCCGACAGAGGACTGAATGGCGAGAGTGAAAGATGAGTTTTGGGCAAGTGTAGAAGCATGTACGGACAAGTTTGAGAGGAGCAAGAGAGTGTTTTTGACTGGAGACATGAATGGCAAAGTTAGGAATGTACAAGTGGATGGAGTGGTTGGTCAGTGGGGTGTGCCAGCTGAGGTGGATGGGAATGGTAGTGCCTTGGTGGACATCTGAGCTGGTAAGGGGTTGGCAACAGCCAACACCTACTTTCGGCACAAGTGAATTTGTAGAACGAAAGGCAATGATAGAGTACGTGTGTGGATGAGCGAATGAGAAGACAAGTGTTGGATGCAAGAGTGTGGAGAGGGTGGGGGAATGGAATCTTTGACCATCACTTAGTGATGGCCAAGGTAAGGGTGGAAAGAAAGTAGGTGAAGCGACCAAGGGGAAGACAGGAGGAAATAGGTCCTGTGAGAAGAGTGAAGAAGTTACAAGACAGTGAGAAAATGGCAGAGTATAGGAGCATAGTGGAAGAAAGATTGGGAAGGTGAGTCAGAGCAGATGGAAGGGGTGGAAGATGTATGTAAGATTTTCAAGGATGAGATAGGCGCATCGTGTGAGATGGTTTGTGGAGTGAGGAGGAGATGCAGGGGTGTGCAAGGGACAGCATGGTGGAATGATGAGGTGAAACGAGCTGTGGAACAAAAGAAGAAGGCATATAGTGAATGGCTAGCGAGCAGAGGTAGGGGAGAAGATGAGAGAGAGAAGTGAGAGGTATATGTGAGCTGGAGAAGAGAGGTGAAGAGACTGGTGAAGGAGAGTAAGAAGAAAGTGGATGATGAGTTTGGGAGGTGAGTGTAAAGTGGAAGGAGAGTAAGAAATTGTTTTGGAAGGAGGCAAAGAAAGTAAGACAGTGTGAAAAGTGAAACAGTAGGGGAGTGAAAGATGGAAAAATAGATTGCTGGTGGAGAAGAGAGAGAAATTGAGGAGATGGAAGGAGCACTTTGAGGATTTGATGAATGTAGAGAGTGAGAGCAGTGCGAGTGTAAATGGCTGGGGAATGGCTGGGAGAAGAGGTGAGAGGAGGGAGGAAGAGATCAGTAGGGCAGAAGTAGTGGAAGAAAAAAGAAGAAGATCAAGATGGGAAAGGCCCCAGGAGTTGATGGAGTGTGTGGTGAAATGCTGAAGTATGGGGGTGAGAATGTTGTGGAATGGATATGGAAGTTGTGTAGACTGGCCTGGGAAGAGAGAAGGATTCCAGAGGACTCAAAATCAGGTATAATTGTTCCTTTATATAAAGGAAAAGGGGAGAGAGAAGTATGTGGTAACCATAGGGGTATTTGCCTTCTTAGTGTGACTGGAAAGACATATGGTAGAATACTTACTGACAGGGTTAGGCATATAACAGAGGAGTTAGTTGGAGAAGAACAAGGGGGATTTAGGAAGGGAAAAGGGTGTGTAGATCAGATATTTGTTCTAAGATGTTCAGTGGAGAAGTATCTAGAGAAGGGAAAGAAAGTCTATGCTGCCTTCATGGACTTGGAGAAAGCTTATGACACAACAGACAGGCAAGGCATGTGGAAGGTATTAACAATATATGGAGTGGAGGGGAAACTGATGAGTGTTGTGAAGAGTATGTAAGAAGGAGCTAGGGCTACTGTGCAAGTGGATGGTGAGCTGAGTGAATGTGGGGACTGAAACAGGGTTGTGTGATGTCTCCATGGCTGTTTAATATATACATGGATGGGGTTGTAAAGGAGGTGCAAGGTAGGGCAGTGGATGTGGGGGTGGCTCTAATGAATGAGGGTGAGATGTGGAAGATTCCGGTGTTGTTGTTTGCTGATGATACAGTATTGTTGAGTGAAGATGAATGGGAATTGCAAGGTTTGGTGAATGAATTTGGGACAGTGTGTAAGAAGAGGAATCTGAAAGACCATGTAAACAAGAGTAAAGTTATGGTGTTTGAGAGGAATGGAGTCACAGAATGCACAGTGAGGTTGGATGGTGAGGATATGGGGAATGTGAGTGCATTCAAGTACCTGGGTAGTGTGATGAGTAAGAATGGAAGTTTTGGGGATGAAATACTTGAATGGGTACAGCAGGGAAGGAAGGTTGTTGGTTCTCTGTAAACAGTGATGAGAAATAGGGAGGTGAGTATGGAAGTCAAGAAGTCACTGCATGACTGTATTGTGATCCCTACCCCGACGTATGGAAGCGAGGCATGGACCTTGCTAGAGGGTAACAAGTCAAGAGTGAGAGCAGTGGAAATGAGTTACTTGAGAGAAGCATGTGGAGTGACATGGAGGGACAGGTTTTACATAGGATTACATAGGAAACCGAACAGCAACAGACCTTCTGGTCCTTTCGAGGCTGTTGTTACAGAGAAGGCTATGACTACAAGATCTATCTCTACATGCTGAAGGATAAGGATAGTAAAGCAAGAAAGCTCCCCCCACCTCCAAACCCTACAGGAAAAAAGTGAGAAAAACCACCATGCAGCATGGAAAAACTGACGTGGAAATTTCATAGGAAATACTGGAAAGGAAAGGGTACATTATATACTACTTTATCTGTGAGCTACCTGTTTGAGTAACCTGAAAGAGAAAGTAATCAAATAAACTAATAGCTACCGTATGACATTATAAACAGGTACGCTGAGTTAATGGAGTGTCTGTAGGCATAACAATGTGAATAAGGTAATCCCGTGGTCACAGTTGGACTCTGTGGTAAATCAAAAGATACAGATACACGTGAATATAGCTAATTAATCCCTTGGTGTCGGTTGGACTCTGCGGGAATTCAAAAGTTACAGATACACATAAATATAGTAATCTCGTGGTCTCTGTTGGACTTTGTGGGAAGAAACTTAAAACATTATCACCAAAACTACAAAAGTAAGTTATTCGGACAGAAAAAGAGTCAGCTGAGGATTCTCGTGCAAATACTTGTCTATTTTGTTTCTGAATGTCTTAACTGAGATACTGTTCACGGTATCTGAGGGTAATCTGTTCCAGATATTTACGACTCTGTTGAAGAAGTATTTTGTTTCATGGGATTGGAAACGCTTTCCCATAATTTTGCAGCCATTACTTCTAGTTTGTCTCGACCGGTCTATTTCAAAACATTTATTCATGTCTAAGTTGTCATATCCCTTCATGATTTTGAAAACTTCAATAAGATCACCTCTCAACCTGCGCTTTGTTAGGCTAAATAATTTAAGTTCCTCGAGGCGTTCCTCATATGGTTTGTTTCTAAGTCGTGGTATTATTTTTGTGATTCTTCGCTGTATTTTCTCTAATTTTTCTATATCCTTTCTGTAGTACGGAGACTAGAATTGCACACAATACTCAAGATGGGGGCGCACTAGTGAGTTGTACAAGGCAAGTATGACTTTTTCCAATTTAAACTCAAACGTTCCTCCAATAAAACCCACCAACTTGTTTGCAATTTTAACCGCCTCGGTACACTGCTTACTCGATTTTAGGTCATTTGATATTATCACACCAAGATCCTTTTCTTTGTCTGTACTTGATAACTGGACATTATTCATTTTGTAATTCACATGGACGTTGTTACTTCCAATATGAAGTACTTTGCATTTTTCCATGTTGAATTTCATTTGCCATTTTTCTGCCCAGCTTGTTAAAGTATTAAGGTAATTTTGTAACTGTTGCCACTGAAATTTTGAAGTTACTTGACTGGTTATTTTAGTATCATCTTCAAATTTGGATATTTTACAATTTAGACCCTCGTCAATATCGTTTATATAAATAATAAAAAGTATCGGTCCAAGTACTGAGCCTTGGGGAACGCCACTAATCACATTACGCCATTTAGATTCCTTTCCGTTTATCACAACTCGCTGTTTTCGGTCTGAAAGCCAGTCTTGTAACCATTTCTGCGTATTTCCTTTTATACCGTGTGCTTCTATTTTGCTCATGAGATGCTTGTGGGGGACAGTGGGTTGACAAATGAAGAAGTGAAGGAATGTTGTGGGGTGGATGTGGATGTCATTGAGAAGATTAGGAGAAGTACACTGATGTGGTTTGGATATGTGGAGGGAATGGAGAATGAAAGACTGACTAAGAGGGCGTATGCAGTTGGTGTGGAGGGAGGGAGAGGGAGGGGAAGACCGAGGATGAGGTGGAGGGATGGAGTTAAGAGGTATATGAGGGAGGGGGGAGAGAGCTGGGGGGAGGGTAGGCAAATGGTGAGTGACAGAGCGACTTGGAGGCATTTTCTCTGCGGCCACCCTTTGCAGGATTAGGGCGTCGGGCTATAGATGGAAAGATAGACAGATAGATGTGAGTGAGGTGGAGGGGGCGAGAGGGAGGGGGAGGCCAAGGATGAGACGGAGGGATGGAGTGGAGAGGTATATAGGAGAAGGTGTCAGCTGGGAGGAGGGCAGTGAAATGGCAGGGGACAGGGCGACATGGTGGCGATCTGTTTGTGGCTACCCCTTATGGGATTAAGGCGTCTGACAACTGACAGATGGATGGACCTACATGAAGGACCAATTATTTGCAGGAATGAAGAAAGAACTGCTCCTCTTAGGTTGGAAAAAATGTTCTGGCTGCCCCAAGCAAAAGCACTGCATACTGATATGAATACGGTACTGTTCTAACCAGAGAGGCATATCCAAAGCTACAGTAAAAAAAAAAAAAAATCATGGTTCATTGTTCAATCTGTACATGGATGGGGTTATAAAAGAGATACAAGGTTGGGTAGGGGATGTTGGAGCGGCCCTAGTGAGAGAGGGCAGTGTTTGGAAACTCCCTGTACTGTTGTTTGCAGATGATACTGTGTTGTTGAGCAAAGACGAAGGGGACCTGCAAGGCTTGGTAGATGAGTTTGGGAGAGTGTGTAAGAAATGGAATCTAAAGGTGAATGTAGGGAAGAGTACAGTGATGGTCTTCAAGAGAAGTGAAGCCAGTGAATGTGCAGTGAGATTCGATGGGAAGGATATGGAGAATGTGAGTGCATTTAAGTAATTGGGTAGTGTGATGAGTAAGGATGGAAGTCTGGAGGGTGAAGTGCTCGAAAGGGTGCAGCAGGGAAGGAAGGTTGCTGGTTCGTTGAAAGCAGTTATAAGAAACAGGGAGATGAGCATGGAAGTGAAAAAGTTGTTACATGACAGTATTGTGATACCAACTCTAACATATGGAAGTGAAGCTTGGACCCTGTTGGAAGGACAGAAGTCAAGAGTGAAAGCAGTGGAAATGAGTTATTTGAGAGGAGCATGTGAAGTCACGTGGAGAGACAGGCTAACAAATGAGGAAGTGAAGGAGCGTTGTGGTGTGGGTGTGGACGTGATAGGAAGCGTTAGGAGAAACACGTTAAGGTGGTTTAGGCATGTGGAGAGGATGGAGAGTGAAAGACTGACAAGGAGAGTGTATGTGAGTGAGGTGGAGGGGGCGAGAGGGAGGGGGAGGCCGAGGATGAGATGGAGGGATGGAGTGGAGAGGTATATGAGAGAGGGGGGTGTGAGTTGGGAGCGGGGTAGTGAAATGGCGGGGGACAGAGCGACATGGAGGCGATCTGTTTGTGGCCACCCCGTGCGGGATTGAGGCGTCTGGCAATAGATAGATAGATAGATGATTCAGTATTCAAGAGGGTCAATACAGTATTTCTTATGCCACAAAGCAATACTCTCCAAGACAGTGAAACATCTAAACAATATACTACTATAATCTGAGATTGTGTGATGTCCCCATGGTTGTTCAATATATATATGGATAGGGTGATGAGAGAAGTAAAAACACAAGTAATGGAGAGAGGGATGGCATTGCTAATGGATGGTGATGGATGGAACACTGTATCACTGAATGCTGATGATGCAGTGCTACTTGCAAATACTGGACAAGAACTTGGTGGAGTAGTGCAGAGTTTTACTGATGTCTGTGAGAGTCGTGTCTTGATAACATCCCCACCCCCCATATCCGACTCTGGACAAAGGTTTCAGGGCCTATTCCCCAGTCCCAGTAGTCCCTTGGGGCCCAGTAGTCCTACATCTCCACAGGTCGTCACTTCAGCGCTAACACCCACCATCCATATTGAATACATGCTAGGGCTTTCTCAAACAGGACTGGTGTATTGGTATTAGCGGGGGTACTTTTATGACATGTCGGCAGGTCATCCGGTAGATCAGAAAAGTCTGCTTTTAAGAAACTCAAATCCTTAAACTGTTCCCTGCATCGAATCCCGGCTGCCGCCTCTCTACCGATTCTGTCACCACCTCCCCTAAATGTAGAAATGAGTAAAGTGATGGGAATCTAGAGAGAAGGTAACTCCCAGTGTGATGTTACAGTGAATGGAGAGAGTGGAACTGGTGAGAGAGTTCAAATACCTGGCTACAATAATGAAAAAGAGAGGAAAATGTGGAAAGAAGTCGAAAGCAGAGTGACACAAGGAAGGAAAGTAGGTGGTGCTATGAAGGCCTTGATAAGAAACAGAAGCTAGAGTTTTGCAGCTGCATGAGGCTTACATGAAGGAGTGTTAGTGCCAACTTTAACATATGGATGTGAGACAATAGTGTGGCATGAAAATGAGAAGTCAAGAGTGAGAGCAGTGGACATGGGACTGCTGAGGAATATATGTGGAGTACAGAGGGTGGATAGCATAATAAAAAATGTGATTCATGAAAGACGCAGTGAGGAAATCTGTGGACACCAGAATCGAAGAGAGTGTACTAAGATGGTATGGTCATGTGGAGAGGATGGATAACAACAGCGGGGTGAAAAAGGTATATCTGAGTGAACTTGAAGGAGGGAGGAGATGAAGTAAGACAAGGAGAAGGTGGAGAGTTAACCGTTACTTCCAGTCCTTCATTTATGCAACTGGTCAACTCTGGAACTGTCTTCCTCTGTCTGTATTCCCTACTTCCTATGATCTCCAGTCTTTCAAACGCAGTGTGTCCAGGCATCTCAAAATGAACGAAACTTGAATTTGGCTCTCTTTCATATTGTTTTTGTTTTCTCTTGGAAGGAACAGTGTGCAGGCCCATGACCTTAGGTTCCTTCTTCCTTGCATTTATATGTAAAAAAATAAAAAGGATGTCGGTGAGGCTAGGGAACTGGCAAGAGACTGAGCTGGCTAGACGAATGTTGTGAGAAGTGCATGATCCGGGATTTGGCACCCCTTTTTAACATGACAGCATTCGGATTGTCTCTGGCAGATAGGTTTATGTGAAGCTACAGAATGTGGTGAAAGTTTTTTGGCATATCAGATAGAAACAGGATTCCAGGGGCTTGACTGATGAGTGAATGGATGCTTGACCTACTGGACTGGACAAAATTAGGCTGTCTGGACATCGCTACTCCTCACCTACTCCTAGGGTAGGAAAGGGCCAGATGATGATGATGACAATGATAATTTGAGGGGTTACTGCCATACATATCCAGACAGGAAAGAAACACTTGTACAGCATCCAAAAGGACAGAGTAAAATACTGTAACATGGACATCAGTGACTCTTACAAATACTGTTTTACCCTGGAGAGCACAAAGGATTGAATCACCATCATCAACAAAGAAGTGAACACTGTAACATTTTAAACACATGCAGACTAAGGAACTACTTGTTCTTACCTTTCTCTTTCCACAAGAGGCAGCAGTGTGAAGAGCAGTCTTTCCAGTCTTATCGGAAACAAAGCAACAACGGTGACAAACATTCTGGAAATAAAGACGCATCATATCGTACATATTGCTTATAAAGGCTCTAACATGATTGCATGCATCAGCCTTGGTCACCTAATGGTAATTCTCCATGCCACTTGATCTCTGGCTGCCTCCCTACTCAGTTCCATATCCCTGAGGTCAAGCTCTATGACCTCATCCAAGGTCTTTCTCAATCTGCCTCTCGCAACCCTACTCCGGACATTCACATGCCTCACCTTCTGTACCCAGTTATCATCCTCCATCCACTCAACATGCCCAAACCACCTCAATCTACCATATTAATAATACTGTACAATGCAATGAATAACTCATATACTATAGCTATGAGAGAGAGACAGACAGACAGACAGAGAGAGACCTAGAGACAGAGAGAGAGAATGATTGTCAGCCTTAATGACCCTTACACAGTTGAGAGGCATTAAGTTTTCTTTTTAAGGAGAGAGAGAATGATTGACAGCCTTAATGACCCTTATACAGTTGACACGCATTAAGTTTTCTTTTTAAGGAGAGAGAGAGAGAGAGAGAGAGAGAGAGAGAGAGAGAGAGAGAGAGCAAGGAAAGGATTTGGAGCACTGTTATTAATGCTAAATATATAAATCTTAGATAAATGTGAAAAAGTATTGTCTCTTCACTGACATACTGATTTGA